>PVKC010051048.1:0-10478 GCA_004027635.1 Crocidura indochinensis
GGTTTGTTCTACGATCTGCACAACAACCATGATCTCTAATTCCAGAAACTTGACCGAGACAATTGCAACTGAACAGGTCTTCAGGAAACATAACAACAGATGATATCCCAGGCTACACCTGAGGATCAACGCAAGGCCCAAGACCACCAACCACAAAAGACAGATCAAAATGACACTGAGGAAACAGAACTTTTGAAATCACGAACAAAGTCTTCATTGTAAGTGCTACTCCTTGACCTGGGCAGAGACTGAGACCTCTAGATACAAAGGTGTGATATCATTATCCAGACCAGAGAAGAAGTCTTCCATACAACACAACAAAATCAAGGAGAGAGCAAATGAACTGGAAAGGAGTCTATAGATAAGCCCATGACGACATAACCCACTCCTGGATATGGTTGCAAAAATGAGGGATGAATATCCAATGATAAATCTACAATTGTAAGGAAAGACATTTGAAGGGCTTTTAGACACCAGGGAGCAGATTACCGTAATCTCTGAAAAAGACTGGCATCTTTGTCTTCATAAAAATTTTGCATATTGCAAACTACTCTAAAGGGAAACTTACACTGCAGCTGAAAGACATTTTAAAGAAGACATTCAGAAACAAGATAAAATTCATATACCTGTTTGGATACCTTGATATTTTCTCCTGAGAGGGAGAGGATATGCTTATGTCTTACAGGTGACAACCCTGCCAAGAAATTCTGGGTCCCTTTACACCTCGTCAGAAATCGGGCAAGCACAAATGATCAGGTACAGACTGCTGTTACTATAAACTCTCCTTCAGATCAAATACAAAACACTCAAAAGACTGACAACAGTAACAAAGATTTAATACTCACTCCCCACAACTTGAGTGAGACTGATAATGGAGATAAGCCCTTACACTCCAGAGTTCAACAGGAAAGACAGGAGTCTGTCCCTACTGGGCTCCAAAATATAGGAAACTCTTGCTACATGAACTCAATATTGCAATGCTTTTATAATATTTCAGACTTGACTCAGTATTGTTATCAAGATTTTTATAAAAGGATGTTAACAGGAAAAATTCTCTGGGATATGAAGGTAAATTAGCAGAAGAATTTGGCCAGATCATTAAAACCATGGGAAATGGATATCATAGATATATTAATCCTGAAAGCTTCAATTAAACAATTGACCTACTTAATGGCCAGTTTGCTGGACACAAGAAGCAGGATCCTCATGAACTATTGATGTTTCATAGATGGCCTACAGCAGGTTTTATTAAAGAAAGTTCTGGACACTGAAAAATATAAATAATCTGGACAAGAACACTAAAAGACTCACAAATCTTATTTATGCTCTCTTTCAAGGATATTTGAAATCTATACTTCAGTGCCTCACATGCCACCAAACATCTGAGGTTTATGAGATTTTTGTTCATTTGTCCCTGTTTGTTTACATCTACAGTTAAATGTAATTACAGGAATGCCTCATTGAATTTTTCAAGTAAGAAGAGTTAAGAGACAACAACTGCAACACTAAAAAGGATTTTTGAAGAAAACATACATTTGGAAACTGCCACCAGTACTAATACATTTGAGACGCTTTTCTTTTTATGACAGATAAATTAAAAACTGCATACTTATGTGGATTTTACTTCATAAGACCTCTATTTTGCAGACTTAACCCTTGAAAGTAAAGACAAAATTGAGAAATACAACTTATCAATTTCAAACCATTATGGCAAAGTTCACTACATACATTGTAAATCATATTATAAAATTACTGCAAGACAACACTGGATCAATTTTGATGACAAGAAGATCATAAAAGTCCCTAATATTTCAGTGAAATCCACAACAGCATACATCCTGTTTTATACTACTCAGAGATCTACAATGAATGTTGTGATTATTTATAGCTAATCATTTCCATTCCTTTTCACTTTCTACTAATGCCCTATGGCTTGAAAATTTAGGATACCCACTACAGTTGCTTTTATGGTGAATCTATGCTTTGAGAAATATCTCAAGTTTACAGTTACTCAAGAAATTTTTGCAATCTTATTTTTTATACAAAGATCTCCTTAACGAAGAATTTCTTACCATATTAATGTTGTTCCATATGCATTTACTAAGGTATATTTATCTAAGACATTCTTTAGTATATTCTAATTTCACTGTCTTATTTTCCTTGATTTAGTTTTGTAGATGAAAATGAATACATAAATTTGGCAAAATGACACTTTTTAGATGGACTCCATTCATAGTGCTCCTCATCTGTGATTATAGAGTTACTGTTCAATACCTGTAATAGGGTTCACCATGTTTGTACTGCACATAAAAAATTTTCAGGTCTGCTCTACTTTTGGAAAAATAATTGTGAATTTTAAGTTATTCTAGTCAGTCTGCTAGCTATTATGTTTTGAAGTACCTTTTTGCCAATTGAGCTTGATTTTTCCTTTGCTTTATGTTGGATCCATTCCATCAGATTCATTGTTAACCTTTATTTTGCGAGTGTTAGTGAGTGTGATGGCCATCATTTTGTGAATTCTGTGTTTGTCTTGTTACTTGTTTGTCCGTTTTGTACATTTAAATAGTTTCTTTTTTCTTAAATTTCTCTTTCCCAATTTATTCTTTCTTCCATATTCATTCGTTTTTCCAACTAGTTCTTAATATTCATTTTTTTAGAAATTCCTCCATTTCTTCAAATCATCTCCTCCATTATATTTAATACAAGCTTCCAGATTTCAGCTTTCAGAAGAGATCCTGTGCTTTTGGAGTTTCACATCCTATGACAAACAGTGGTCTGTTTTTTCAGATTCCTCAAGCTTCCATTGACAGACTTTTCTGAATTCCAGATCCTTCATCATGACAGATTTGCATTGTACTCAGGACAGTCACCTTGTGTATTTTTCTTCTGATTGTAATCCTTTCATTTTATTTGATTATGGCCTTCTTTTGTCTATTATAATTATTGTTCTCCCAATTTTAATCGTTACATTTAGGAAGATTATTCTGTTGCCTTATGGTCTTTACTTATATCAAATTTAGATCAATGGTTTGGTTGTACTTTCAATATTTTCCCAAATGATATGTCTTGCCTTTTGGGGCCATTTTTTACTTGGGTTCATCATAAAGAAAAATATTGTAGGTTCAAAAGGAGGTTCTATCCATTTTGAATGGAAACTCAAATTAGTTTTTTACACAGGGAGGTTCTTTCTTGTAGGTATCTTCTGTCCTACAGAAGATGATAACCACACACGAATATTGTATACAGAGACTCTCGTCTTCTGGCATAGACATGAGACAAGTTTAGTCTTTAAGTAGGGGGTTTTATGAGGGGTAAAGCCAGTCATAATTATTGAGAAGAATGTTCACAATCACAAAGTAAAGTTCAACAGTAGACAATACTTAAGCTATGGGCTTAAGGTCACAACTCAAGGTAGCTCTTAACAAACTAACCTCAAATACAAAATAAGGGATTATTAAGTAGTAGAAAAAAATCTAGGAATGTGATCTTCACTGAGATGAGCTCTATTGTTTTAGAGGTCAAGTAAAGGAAAGAGCTGAATCCCCTAAGGTGTAGTTCCCATTTTCTGAGAAAAGTCAATAGCTCAGGATCTGTATTCTGGCAAAGCCCTTGATTACAGGAAACTGAGGTTGTAAGGACATATTTGAAAAAGAGAAAAAATATTGTATTTGATTTTGGTGCTAAATATTATCCAGAAAAGGGATTCTCTTAGTAATCTTTGGTGCTGGGGTCTCTGAAAAGAATTTGATTGAGGCCATATTTTTGCCTGAGATTTTACAAAGGAGAGATAGCCAAATAATGACAGAAAATGTAATACCAAGCATGGATTTATATCTTCAGGAATTCCTGAACTATCCAAGCAGGGGAAGAAGCATCCACAGCAGGCCTTTTGAATAACCCTGTGGGGATTATTTTAGTTCTCCACAACAGGGAAATCCGGGGATATATCTGGTGTGCTTCCTGAGTTCCCCTAAAAAGGAGATGTTTATGCATGGCTTGACAGTTCTTAGCCTGAAACATATTGTTTTCGTCTGCAAAGTAAACTCCTATCACTAAATAATCGGCTGTACTCCTCTGTACTTTGTACATCACTTTCGGATCTTTCATGGAATTCTGCATGGATTCTACATGTGGAAGAAGAACTTAAATTCAGCTCAGATACCTATTGGTCTTCAATACAGTCATCTCATCAAGTGAGCTTGGGGGCATGCTAAGTAGGGACTCAATCTTGAGGCCCCTAAAATAGGGTTCCTTGCCATCCTGGACATAAATGGAAAATGTGCTTCATTCCCACTGCTGTACAGCCTTTCTAGAATCTCTTGGAAGGATCTCTGTCTTTGAATTACAATTGGATTTTTCATTGATTTGGGAGCTCCCATAGCCTACTAGATCTCTGATCATTTAATTCTGGAATCTCCACTCACTCTTCTTAGGAAGAATTTATTTTGAATTCTTCATCTTGCAAATCATGGATGTGTCATCTCTGGAGCATACATATAGCTGAATCCTTGACTAATGTTTCTGGTTGTGGACACCCTGTTTTTTGGTTATAAGTTTTTCATTACCTTTTCCTTGTGATGTGCTTATGTAAACATCCGCCTGTATCTTTTTGCTTAGTTCTTTCCTTGTACTCTAGGGCCTATTATTTAATTCAGTGGTCCTCAAACTATGGCCTGCAGGCCACATATTGTATTTGTTCCCGTTTTATTTCTTCACATCAAAATAAGATGTATGCAGTGTGCATAGGAATTTGTTCGTAATTTTTGTTTTTACTGTAGTTTGTCCCTCCAATGGTCTGAGGGACAGTGAACTGGGCCCCTGCTTAAAAAGTTTGAGGACCCCTGATAATTTATGCATATTATTATTTGTGAATTTTTAGGTATATGGAGGTCTTTATAATATTTCTCTTCAATATCAATTTCCCTGCCTGCTTTCCTACCTACAACCTTCCAGGTGGAGGGTGCTGTTGAGATCATAATAAATAGGTGTAGAAATAGGAGGTCAGGGTCTTTTGGGCCTTTTGAGCTGGCAGGCTCTGGGTTTTTGGAGCTGCTTGTGGGCTGAAAAAGTGTTCTGAATCTGACCCCTTCTCACATCTATACCCTCCTGTCTGTGTGGATTATTTTCTGCAAGATAAAATATTACCAGGATCACTTCACCATCCCAGAGGATAGGAGAATGGGAATCTCTTTCCCATTCCGGGAGCTCTTTAAAGAAGAATTGAGGGACAATGACAAGGTTTATTGCAATTTTTGCAACCTAAGAGGAATTGAATTTTTTGGTTTTGGGGCCACAATCAGTGACACTAGGGAGTTACTCCTGGCCATGCACTCAGAAATCACTCCTGGCTTGGGGAACCATATGAGATGCTGGGGAATCAAACCAGAGTCTGTCCTAGGTTAGTGCTTGAGAGGCAGATGCCTTACCACTAGTGTCACCACTCTGGCCCCATAAGAGGGATTTTTTTTTAAAATATGGAACGCTTCACGAATTTGTGTGTCATCCTTACTCAGGGGCCATGCTAACCTTCTCTCTATCATTCCAATTTTAGTATATGTGCTGCCGAAGAAAACATATATATGGAAATTATCACCAGTGCTGTTAATACATTTGAAATGTTTTTGCTTTGATGGCAAGTGAATAAAAAAACACCACAAACTTATGTGGCCTTTTTGTTAGAAGACTTCAATTGATCACAATTCACACCAGAGTTAAAAGACAAATCTGAGAAATACAATTTATCATCAGTTTCAAACCATTATGGTGAATTTTATTCTGGACATTGTACATCCTATTGTAAAAATACATCAAGACAATGTTGGACAACTGGAATTTGACAACTGGAAGGCCACAGAAGTCTACAGTGAAGTATTCAGCAGCATATACTCTCTTTTATATTTCACAGAGACCTACATCTGATTAAACTTTTCTCAGCGATTCTTTTTCTTCTTTAGTTTCTATTAATGTTCTATGGTTTTTCCACAGAAACAGTTGCAGAATGAGTTTGAAAATTCTGGATTCCCACCATGGTGATGCTCGTGGTGATTTTGTAACATGTTGTTCATATTATCCATGATTGCATTTGATTATGACTACATCATAATCATATTTTTCTCCACAGAGGTTTTCTGGGAAAAAAGAATTCTACATTGAATAATATTGTTCCATATCATAATATATTAGTATATTTTAATATTCAATTTTGTTTTGATAGTCTACTAATATATCTTATTTATGTACCCTCGGTTTTGTTTTAAGGATGGAATCTAGATGTACAAATTTTGGTTAAATCTATACTTTTTTATCTGGACTCCTGTTTCAGTTCTCTTTGTCATTACTCAAAGTGTTATATATTTACTGTTCATTATTGTTAGAAGATTCTCATGCTCATTATGCTCATGAAATTCTATTTTAAATAGCTTCTCAACTTTTGCAATAATTTTGTAATTTTGAAGTAATCCTTCCACCTAGTTTTCTGGCTATTATATTTTAAGGTGCTTTAAACCATTCCAGCTAACTTTTTCATTTACTACATTTGGATCTTTCAACTGATATTTTGGTTAACCATGTGTGTGAGTGTGTATGTGTGTGGTAGCCACCTTTATGTCTATTCTTTGTCAGTATTGTTTTTATTGTTTGTCATATATATATATATATATATATATATAATCTTTCTTCCTCATTTCTCTTTACCAGTTGATGCTTTCTGCCAGACTAATCCTCTCTTCCTTCTGCTTACCAGTGACAGTTATGAACCATTGGTTTGGACTCCTCAAGACTCAATGTTGAAATGATTTTCTGGGTTGTTCTTTGTTCCAGATCTTTTCAATGGGATTCAAAGAGGACATTCACCTTTTGTGTATATTTCTTATGGGTGTATTTCTTTGATTTGTATGTGGCTATATCTCCTATTTTCTTATGTGATAATAGTTCCCCCATTTTTAATTTCACTCATAGAAATTTACATTTTATAATACTTTCTAGTATGTTTCTTGTCAAAATCTAGGTTAGTGTTTTTACTGATTTGTTATATTTATCCCCATTGGTCTTTTTTGTATTTTATGGTGGGATTTTCGCATGGTCATATTAAAACAGAAAATTGTAGGTATAGAAAGGAGTTTGTATACATTAAGGGTATACCTCATTTTTTCTAGGGACAAAGAGGTTCTCGGCTTCAAACATCTTGCCTTGGAAAATTGACTTAGGCTCTCATCACTCTAATATGAGCCAAACTTCCCTATACCTTGTACCTTACTTTCAGAAATATCATGGCCTTCTTTTAATTTTTTTTATTTAAAGAAAATGCATCACATAGTTAACATAACTAATCATAGTACATTTGTATCAAGATGATGTAAAACAGGGTCTCAAACTCGCAGCCCGCAGGCAGTTTGCGGCCTTCCATACAACATTTTGTGACCCTGCCCTAGAGGAATCATTTTTTTGTTTTGTTTTGTTTTAGTTATTTGGGTCACACCCCCAATGCTCAAGGCTTTCTACTGACTTTGCACTCAAGGATCACCCCAACTTTGCCTCCTGCGGCCCCCAGGTAAATTGAGTTTGAGACCCTTGATGTAAAGTGAAGTTATTAAAAATAGAAAGAAAAACTAAAAATAAAATGGAAGAGAAGAAAAAGAAGTAAGAAAAAGTTCAGTAGCAAGTATATTTTTGAACAATGGATACCATCTATGGAAACAACCACAATTGTCTATAACATTATCAGGATGCAAACCCCTACTATGGAAGACCTACCACTGCTCTGGCACTGACTTACTCCAAAGAGTACAATCAACACCCAAATGACTCAGCAACAACCTGCTTACAGGGCAGATTGCTCCATATCTAATGGTGTGCTGAAACTAGAGGATGCTCCACATCAGCCTGATCTCGATGAAAGAAATGCATAGAATCCAGAATCTTTAAATATAAAACCTGATACCAACAACAGCTAAAGTGTGAAAAAGTTTCACCGGGACCACGGAGAATGACTCGGGTTGGACAGATTGGTATGCCTGGAGCCCAGAGTCAGTCTTATTCCAATAAACTTCTGGTGCGAGGCCTTTTTGTAATCAGGCCAAGGATTTTTCCCGTTTTCCCCATATTTTTCCGGGGGTATGCAAAGAACGGTGATTGCCACTGTCACACCTTTACTATTGTATTTTTAACACTTATCCTTTAAGAAAAAATACAGTTTACTGAACTTAAAAACAAATAACTGTAGTGGAATTCCTGTCTCGAATACAGGCAGGGGATGGAAAGGGGGAGGGGGCATTTGGAGGAGGGAATATTACACTGGTGAAGGGGAATGCTCTATTTGTGACTGTAACCCAACTATAATCATGTTTGTAATCATGGTGCTTAAATAAAAATAAATAAATAAACATAAAAAATAAAATTATGTGTTCCTATCTATATCAGATAAGAACTTATTTGCACATGTAATATTTCCCCGATTTTACTGTGCCTATGCAAAAAAGGATAAATGCAGCAAGATATTACTGCTTTATATGGGGCAGAGGTAACAAGCCCAACAATCCCTGTTTACTGAGTTCTAACATGTACCCTAAACACTAGCAAAACTTATCTACTAGAATTCACGAGTAAGCACATGCCCCCAAATGGGGGAAATTTCAGCTACATAGAAAGATATTCAATAAGGATTACACCTATTAAGGAAGCACATCTAAAGAAATAGTCAAAGCAGATGTATATATCCCCTTTAAGTTTTTTGAAATAGTCTGGGGGTGTAAAATCTGGAGCACAGCTTCAGCCTGTGATTTGGTCTTAAGGAGTCTAAAAAATGACTCGCAGTAGTCACATATCAGGAAATGTCCTCAGGCTTCTCAGAAACTGAATCTGGTAGCAAGAAGAAGTCCACAGTGAAGGGAGGTGGGGGAAAGGGGCCACTGAGAGCAAATCAGTAGCAGTGGAGTATCAGCTTTATCTAAGGCTGAGAGTCTATTTACTTTGGGAGCTAGTTGGCAGCTGGCTGGAGTGGGGGAAATATTCTGCTTCGTGAGAAGGAAAAAGAGTTTAATAGGGGGAAATAATAGATTGGAATGAGAGAGTGAAGGGCTAGGAAGTAAGCAAAGAGGGGGAAGGAGAGGTTGTATATTACAGTTCTTGCTAACATGCTTTTTAGTTCCCTCGGTTCCATTTGTATGAATTCTCTTTTTGAGTTGGTTGAATTGTTCATCTATAGATTTCTTAATTTTGCAGGATAGTGAATTCTTGATTTCCATTGTTAAATCATTATGTGTTGATTGTAGTTCCTCATTTATAAGATTCAGGCCTTTGGGTGGACTTGGAGATTTGCCAGGATTTCTTTCTGCATCGCTCACAGTAGATATCTTCTTTACCTTCCCCATTTAACTTTGCAGTGAGTGGTTTGAAGCTGAATTTCTCACGCTGTAGAAAGAGGTTCTAGATCTAATCTGCCAGGAAGTCTATGATATAACTTGTAATAACTTCATGCTAGTGCATCAGTGTGAATTAGGAAAATGAGGACTGATGGTAAGAAAGGAAGAATTCTGGGAAAGACCCAAAAAGACAGCCCTATTTGCGTTTGGTGGAAGGGATTAAGGAGTGAGGTTCCCTATTCCCTCCCGACACCAACCTGGCTGGCCCCAAAGGGTAGATGAACAGTGATGGCTCTGGAATCCAGAAGGAGATTGAGGGAAGGCTGGAGAGGAGAGGAGGTTTCTTTTACTCAAGATGAGTAGAGGGGATTAGGACTGGTGTCTCCTTGTTCCCACCCAGACACAGGCTCTTACCATGGCCTTATGAATGCATTCTCTCTATGAAAGAAGAGTGTGGACAAAGCCCTGGTGTCCATCAGTGTAGTACTACAGGTTTCTCCCCAGTGACATTGGGGTACTTCTACTTTCAACCAGAAACAGACTCAAAACTGTGCCCCCAAAATGGGCTTCTATGACATCCTGGGAACTACTTGAAAATAAACTTCCCCTTGCCTGCAAGGCAAACTTTCTTACATCTCTTCCTAGGATCTCTGACTGGATTACTGTGTAACTTTCTGATGGCTTCATTAGATCTTCATAATCTTCTAGATCTATGATCTCTGAACCCCAGTTTTGTCATCTGATCTACAATGGACAACTTTTTAAAAATCTTACATAATGAACCTAGGTTATTATAAAATAATTTTGTTTGCAGTGTGAAGTTGGTTGTCTGACTCATCTTTTTGGATAAGAACATCCTGTTTTTAGGCCTAAAACCTTTTTCTTTACATTTTTACTTTTGATGCACCTATGCAAATTGCTGCTTTTCATTTAGTTTAGCTTTTTACTTGTCTTTTCAGGGCCTAATACTTATTTTACTTTTGTCTTAATTTTTTAAAGACTTAAAAAGGGGATTTTTTTTAATAATAGTTCTCATTTGTATATGTTCTCATTGCCTGCTTTTACCCTGTCTCTTGGAAAGAGGGGTTTTGTTTGGATCTTAATAAAGGGGAGGCAGGA
>PVKC010051049.1:0-10471 GCA_004027635.1 Crocidura indochinensis
TGAGCTGCCACCTGTGTCTGTTTCAGCTATTTGATAAAGTAAGAGAAGCATGTCCAAATGTGCATGAGAAGATCCAAGCCATCAATGCTGATCTCAGACACCAGGACCTGGGCATTAGTAAGGAGGACATGCAGGAACTGCTGGCGAACACCAACCTTGTCTTCCACTCTGCTGCCACTGTGCGCTTCAATGACTCCTTGAGGTATTTGTATCTGGGTGTAGGTGTTACTTGGAGCATTCTGAGCAGGGGAGTAGGGTTCTGGGGTAACATTGGGCATGTTAGCTAAAGGTTCAGTGCTCAGATTTCTCCATGTTGCTGTGAGCTCCAGCCTTTTGAGTATCACGCCACCCTCTTTTATCTGTTTCTATAGTTTGTTTTTAAAGTTTTTTTTTTTAAGATATTCTCAGTGAAAAGAAACATTCCCAATACTGAAACTTGTCCATCTCCTAGAAAGTCTGTATAGGGATGACCATTTTAACATTGGGGAAATCATAATTCCAACCTTTTTTCAGTTCATCTGAAAGTTGTTTGTGTTTAATTTACACACAGATGCACACACACACACACACACACACAAACACAAAATGGCTTCACCTTATTGGAAATAACTGTAGATCACTAGATTCCATTTCTGGATTTCTTTCATTAATAGTTAATGTTCTATTCTATTTATTTAGGGGTTTTGATGGTTATTGTTATTATTATTAGTATTAATATTTTATTTTAGTCTTTGGATCATACCCAATGGCCTAGTTAGCTCAGGGTTTACTCCTGGCTCTGTGCTCAGGGATCACTACTAGTGAGGCTCAAGGAACCATATGAAGTCATTCTTGTGGCAAGCAAGTACCCTATACACTGTACTCTCTCCCCCACTGCAATGTTCTAATTTGTAACGTCCACATGGAATTTCATTCCATCCCAGATCACTTCTGTACTGGGGAAGTTTGTTTGACTTGTAATGCTAAGTTGCCATCCAAGCACAAGACATCAGCTAAATCTACCTGTACCCATGGATCTCAGTTATAAAACCTACAGCTATACTACCTTACTTGATTTTCATTCAACATTTAAGAATAATGCAAAGCTGTGCACATAAAATTTAACATAGACAGTATTAACATAGCTAGTATATAAAAGTCCACACATCATTTTTAATTAAATTTTATTGGTTATTCTGACCTGCCTATGCTTCTTGGCTAGACTTAAAATGTATTTCACCCATGTTTTTTTTTTTTTTTCAAAAGATTAGGAGTTTGGGGCCAGGGTGATAGTACAGCAGACAAGGTACTTCTTGCCTTGCACATAACTAACATTAGTTTGATCCTATCACCACATATGTCCCTCCTGCCCACCCCCAGGAGTTTTTTCTGAGCTTAGATTCATGAGAAATCCCAGAACACTTCCAGGTGTGGCTCAAACATTCCAAACATTTCTTTTTAGTTAAAAAAAAGTATAAGTCTGATTGGCATTATATTCAGCATTTAGGTGTTCATATCAGTTGGTTTTCAATGAATGAGTTAGCAAAACTATGGTTTTTCCCTCTAGTTTCCTCCCTCTGGGACGGTCGGGAGTCCAAGTAGGCAATTGGCACAAGTCCTGGTACAGGAATCCATGTGCCAGGTAAATGCTTCCTGTATCTCTGCAGTCAGCTATAGCCAGGTCCCAAGACAGAGTATGGGATGTGAGGCAGCACTGGTGATCTGAGCAGCCCCTGCCTTGTCTCTGCTACAGAAATTCTGTGCAACTTAATGTTATAGCCACACAGCAGCTCCTGCACATGGCCAATCAGATGCCCAGTCTGGAGGCCTTTATCCACATCTCCACAGCCTATTCCAACTGCAACCGCAAGTACATCGATGAGATGGTATACCCATGTCCTGTGGAGCCCCACCAAATCATCGCCTCTCTGGAGTAAGTAGGCTTGGAGGACTAGCTGGCCTTTGTGGGATGAGTGAGATCACAAGCCTTGGGAACAAGACTCAGAAAAGGAGCTCACTAAAACTCTTTTTCATCCCTGCATGCTTGCTATGCATGATGGGAGAAGGGGAATGAGGGTTGTCTTTTCTTCAAGAACAGTTGTTTGAATGGACTGCAGGAATGCTCACATGGAATGTTGCTTGCATCTTCAGGAGCTTAGCACTACCAGGCTCAGTTTCCATTGCTTTGTGATCTTGGAATGCCCTCCCTAGTGAGAAAGATAGATGTCAGTTACCAGTTTCTGGCTGGGACATTCCATGGAGTTTTCTAAGACAAAACCACTGAGGGAACAGACAGGGTTGAAGGTGTTAGTAATGGGAAGAGAAAGAATTCTTTGTTAGGACAGACAAATAGATGGAAAGATGTATGTTGGAATTTGCCTCTACTGCAGGCTCTTCTCTGCTGTCCTTCTGTCTCTGCCTATATTACCCCACCTCTATCCCTTCTTGTGAGGTGTGTTCTGTGTCTGCTTTCTTGGTTCACCTCCACTCAACACCAGATTTTTTCTGTGTTGGTTTTTTTGGTTTCTTTTGCTTTTGAGCCAAACATGGTGATATTTAGGGTTTAACTTTTGGCTCCGAGCTCTAGAATCATACCTGGCAGTGGTTGGAAGACCATATAGGATGTGGGAAATTAATATTGGGTGGGATGTGTGTAAGACAAATGCCCTGTCCATAGTTTTATTACTCTGCTCCCTTCTTGCTCATTTTTAAGCTGTGTGTAAAAGAAGGATGCAGCAAACATCCTGGTATATCTGCCCAGTCCTTTGCTCCTACATGCTTGTCCTGCAAGCTGAGAACTCACTTTCTAGCTGGCTTCTTGTCCGAAGATGCCCTGAGAGCTATGTCACCTGTTAACAAATTTCCAAGCAAAGAAGGAGGCAGGTTGGAGTTGTTGGTGATAAGATGTCTCTGATATCTGAGGGTTTACATCATGGATACAGAGGAGTTTTCTGGGCCAGAGGTTGTCTCTGCGCTGGAGAATAGAGGTCCAATGTCCCTGCAGAGGCACTCATGATCCATGTGCAAGCCAGTTTCTCCTGGAGCATGTGGCCTCTGCTGTGGCTCTTCAGAAAAGGCTTTGCGTGTGGGAGCAGCACAGAGGTGGGGCCACTCATCGTTGCTGTGGCCTCCAATACAATACCTTTATGACTTGGATGATGTGGGCTGAGGTGTTCAGAGCTAAGCATAGGGTCTGAGACTCAGCATACTACCAGAGATCAGGGGATCAGCATAGGACCATAGAGAGACTGAGTCTGTACTTAGAGGAGTTCTGGTTTCCATCTTTAATACCTGAGCTCCTGCGCACAGTAGCAGGCTCCCAAACAGGGCTCCCATACCTTCTGACCTTCTCTTGCCTACCTTGAAGATCTGGGATCAGAATATTTTCCATTTTCTCTGGCTTATAAACCTGTGCTCTCTTCCAATTGAAAAACACATGTAGGTATGAATGCCAGAGACATCCCAAATATTATGGACCACACTCAGGTTCTGCTCCCCATACCAGGGAGATTCTCTGTAACAGCATAGAGTGGAGTTTCTGTCAGTAACTTGGATACTCATCTTGTTTTGGGAGACAGCAAGAACAGCCAATAGTTTTGTGTTCTTGAAAGAGTTTGCAGAGCTCTGTGCTCTAGACAAGGATTGAGTGCACAGTGCATCTGAATACACACCAACATTTTCTAAATAGGCCTGCTTGTTAAGACACATAAGCTGTGATTGGCAAGTATTGTTGGTAGTTTCTTACCAAAGTTGAGTGTTTTCAGCCTAGCTCTCACACCTTTCTAAAGATATGGAGCTGATGTCAGAACCTTGTGTGACTCACATACATGTCTTCTTGGAAGCAGAGGTGCTTGACAATTGCACTGGTCAAGTCCACTATTAGAACACTGGTAGATAAAATTTTTGGGTCACAATTTTATCCCTTTGTTAGATTCCTGGGAGATCTCTCCCTCATTAGATTAATGATTAGAGGGCTCTGGTAGAGCCCTTTTTAGAGACACTATTAGATCCCTCTAGTAAATCATGGGTGTAAGCTACTTCAGGATCATCAGCATTCCACTTGCTAGACTCTTCATTGTGTCCCACACCTCCTGGGGTATCCCAGAAAATTATTACCAAATTTGTATAGCCACTAAAAAAATGTATACTAGATATGTGCTGTGGGTTGATTGGAACATCTGCATAACTACAAAAATCACTTGTATATGTTGATGTACCAAATATAATTTTAGGAATTTAAAAATATATGATAGCAAGATGGTTTCCAGTTGGACATGGAATAGCTGAACTGCCCCTTCAACTCTGTGCTCAGGAGTGCTGTGGGCGTTGGGATCTCTTGGATAGGAAGGAATCATCTGTAGCTATCTGCTGCATGCTGCTGAATACAGTTGTCATGGACTAAGTGGGATTTTCTGCCAGATTATGTGCAAGGGCATTGTGGGGGTCAGCCTTCTCTCTGCACAGGCATGTGGATAAGACTATGTTCCACATAGGCCACCAAGAACTCCCCGAATCCTGAATCCCAGCTTCCCATGTGACTGTGTCTGTCTGCTATCTGGTAAATTAGACTTCTCTTCTGTGTCTGCAGGTGGTTAGATGATGCCATTATTGATGAAATCACCCCCAAGCTGCTTGGGGACCGGCCCAACACCTATACTTATACCAAGGCTCTGGGAGAGATGGTGGTGCAGAAAGAGGGACGGAACCTCAATGTGGCCATTGTCAGGCCCTCCATCGTGGGAGCCACTTGGCAGGAACCTTTCCCAGTGAGTATGCCCACATCACTCTGCAAAATTCACCCCTGTGCCCATACTGAGATTGCCCCACATTTCACCCAAAGCTGATCATTAGCACCATTAGCACTAGTTGTAAATGGACATGGGAGGCATTTCTCTGGAAGGACAGCACTGTATTTCAGTTGGCATGAATGAGAATCATGAAAACTCCTGAAGATCCTTGTTTAGGAATAATGGTGATTTTTATTTTCTTTTGTTTTTGTTTTGGGGTAACACTTAGCAATGTTCAGTCATTATTTCTGGTTCTGTACTCAAGATTACTTCTGGCAAAACTTTGGAAATCACATGATGTGCCAGGGATCAAATCCTATTGGCCACATTCAAGGCAAGCTCTTGTTCCCAATAATAACTGTTCTTAAATCTGTTTACCTCCATGTTCCTTTTTTGTAGCATTCTGGGGCAGGGCAGTGCCAGGATTAAAAACTCAGGGTGTGTGCCAACCTCAGCTCTTCTGTATCTTTTCAAAGAATGGCATAGAGTGCAATCAATTTTTGTGAATCTTTCTGTGAAATGTGGGATCAGGAAGAATGAGTACCAGCAGCCCAAACTGGCCCAAGCTCATTAAGCAATGCCATGTCCCTCCCAAGTGACCACAAGCACCTATTGCACTCCTTTCCCTGGCCACACATCTGGTCTCCTACAGGTAAACCCATGATTCACTCAATGAGTCTACTTAGGAGATGATGCCATGTGATGTGTTCCCAATATCTTCCCTCTGACATGCCCATATGGCTCTGTACCAAATGGAATGTTGACTTCTCAGTAACCACAGATGTCATCTGAAATCCTACAGATCTCAGTAGGATTTGTGCCTGTCACATTTGTGCCTGTCACATCTGAGACATTTCCCATGGGAGCTGAGTTAGGTGCAGGCAATGAGAAACAGTGGATGATCAGAATATTGGTGGGTCATAAGTTCCAGAAAGTTGTGCAGTGCGACCTATATGGTTCTACTAGGGTGCAAGAATGAACAGTGTCATGCTACACAGTGTACAAGTGGCACCTGGCATCCCACTGTCTTGGAATTCTTGATTCAGCATCTCCTTATTACTGTTGTCAGGATAGGGAAGACTGAACTGAGCTGTTTTAGATGCCACCAGCTAATTGATGCTTCTTCTTTCAGGGTTGGGTGGATAACCTGAATGGACCCAATGCACTCATTGTTTCGGTAGGTATGTGTGGGGACATGGCACCAGGACAAGCCTACAAGAAGGTTACTGAGCCATGTTATGAACCACAGTGCTCTCCAATACTGTTAAGGACCCTAGCTGAGTGCAGCAACAGCAGCCACAGCAGCTGCTCTGATGAATTATATAGCCTGATGGAGGCCCTTTTGTTGGTGGTAGGTTTTACTGCCAGGAAGACAGGTCTTGACTCAACTCCTGATTTTCCTGATTTGGAGAGTTGTGATTGGGGATGTGGGACCATGCTCTTCAAAACTCTGCTTTATGCCAGATCCCACCACATGGGATCTCTCTTCCTAATGTCCTGTCATGACATCACAATTAAAATCAGAGCCATGAAAATTATTCTTGTGGCAGAAATTTAGACAGCCAGTCTAGTTCTTGACAGAGTTAAGAGAACCACCAATCCATGATGTAAATCCTCAGATATCAGAGACATCACCAACAACTCCAACCTACCTCCTTCATGCTTGGAAATTTGATAACAGGTGGTAGAGCTTTCAAACTCATCCAACTGCTTTCAGGGGAGCTTTCTGGACCAGGGTTGTCTTTGAGCTGGAGAATGGAGGTCCAATGTCTCTTCAGAGGCATACATGATCATGTCATGTTTTCTTTCTTTTTAAAATATTCTTAAATATATTTTAAATATTTTATTTAAACACCTTGATTCAAACGTGATTGTGGTTGTGTTTCTGTCATGTAAAGAACACCACCCATCACCAGTGCAACATTCCCATCACCAATTTCCCAGTTTTCCCTCCTCCCAATCCCACCCCTGCCTGTACTCTACACAGGCTTTCTATTTCCTTCATGCATTATCATTGTTAGGATAGTTATCAATGTAGTTATTTCTCTAACTAAGCTCATCACTCTTTGTGGTGAGCTTCATGAGGTGAGCTGGAACTTTAAGCCCTCCTCCCTTTTGTCTGAAAATTATTGCAAGAATGTCTTTCATTTTTCTTAAAACTCATAAATAAGTGAGGCCATTCTACATATTTATCTCTCTTTGACTTATTTCACTCCGCATAATAGATTACATGTACATTCATGTAGAGGAAAATTTCATGACTTCATCTCTTCTGACAGCTGCATATATTCCATTGTGTATATGTACCACAGTTTTTTTAGCCATTCATCTGTTGAGGGGCATCTTGTTTGTTTCCAGAGTCTTGCTATAGCAAATAGTGCTGCAATCAATATAGGTGTAAGGAAGGGATTTTTTGTATTGTATTTTTGTGTTCCTAGGGCATATTCCTAGGAGTGGTATAGCTGGATTATATGGGAGCTCAATTTCCAGTTTTTGGAGGAATCTCCATATCACTTTCCATAAAGGTTGAACTCGATGGCATTCCCACCAGCAGTGAATAAGAATTCCTTTCTCTCAACATCCACGGCAACACTGCTTGTTCTCATTCTTTGTGATGTGCACCAATCTCTGTGGTGTAAAATGGTACCTCATAGTTGTTTTGATTTGCATCTCCCTGATGATTAGTGATGTGGAGCATTTTTCATGTGCCTTTTGACCATTTGTATTTTTTCTTTATCAAATTGTCTGTCCATTTCTTTCCCCCATTTCTTGATGGAATTGGATGTTTTTTTTTTCTTGTGAAGTTGTGTCAGTGCCTTGTATATTTTGGATATTAGCTCTTTATCTGACAGGTATTGGGTGAATAGTTTCTCCCACTCAGTGGGTGGTTCTTGTATCCTGGGCACTATGTCCTTTGAGATGCAGAAGCTTCTCAGTTTAATATATTCCCATCTGTTACTCTGCTTTCATTTGTTTGAGTGCCATTTCCTCCTTGAAGATGCTTTAGTCTCAATGTTATGCAGTTTTTACCTAAATGTTATTCTATATACCTTATGGTATCGGGTCTGATATCAAGGTCTTTAATTCATTTGGATTTTACCTTCTTACATGATGTTAGCTGGGGGTCTAATTTCAATTTTTTGCAAGT
Organism: Crocidura indochinensis; assembly: GCA_004027635.1. NCBI lineage: Eukaryota > Metazoa > Chordata > Mammalia > Eulipotyphla > Soricidae > Crocidura > Crocidura indochinensis. The sequence continues at coordinate 7,915 of PVKC010051049.1, forward strand.
GGCTAGCCAGTTGTGCAAGACCACTTGTTGAAAGGCTTTCTTTGCTCCATTTAGTATTTCTTGCTCCTTTATCAAAAATTAGGTGATTGTATGTCTGGGGAACATTCTCTGAGTATTCAAGCCTATTCCACTGATCTGAGGGTCTGTCTTTATTCCAATATCATGCTGTTTTGATAACTATTGCTTTGTAATACAGTTTACAGTTGGGGAAAGTAATGCCTCCCATATTCTTTTTTCCAATGATTGCTTTAGCTATTCGAGGTTGTTTATTGTTCCAAATGAATTTCAGCAGTGTTTGATCCACTTCTTTGAAGAATGCTATGGGTATTTTTAGAGGAATTGCATTAAATCTGTACAATGCTTTGGGGAGTATTGCCATTTTAATGATGTTAATCCTGCCAATCCATGAGCAGGGTATGTGTGTCCTCTCTTATTTCTTGGAGCAGGGTTTTATAGTTTTCTTTGTATAGTTCCTTCACATCTTTAGTCAGGTTGACTACAAGATATTGGAGTTGGTGTGGCACTAATGTGAATGGGGTTGTTTCCTTAATGTCCATTTCTTCCCTATTATTATTGGTGTATAAAAAGGCCATTGATTTTTGTGTGTTAATTTTGTAGCCTGTCACATTGCTATATGAATCTATTATTTCTAGAAGCTTTTTGGTAGTCTTTAGGGTTTTCTAAGTAGAGCATCATGTCATCTGCAAACAGTGAGAGCTTGACATATTCCTTTCCTATCTTGATTCCCTTGATATATTTTTATTGCCTAATCGCTATACCAAGTACTTTCAGTGCTATCGTGAATAAAAGTGTTGAGAGAGACAGCCTTGTCTTGTGCCAGAACTTAAAGGAAAGGCTTTTAGTTTTTCTCCATTGAGGATAATATTTGCCATTGGCTTGTGGTAACTATATTGAGAAAGGTTACTTCCATTCCCATCTTGCTGAGAATTTTGATCAAGAATGGGTGTTGGATCTTAACAAATGCTTTATCTGCATCTATTGATATGATCATGTGATTTTTATTTTTCTTGTTATTGATATTGTGTATGATGTTGATAAATTTATGGATGTTAAACCATCTTTGCATTCCTGGGATGAAACCTACTTGATCGCAATGGATGATCATCTTAATGAGGTATTGAATCCTATTTGCCAGGATTTTGTTGAGGATTTTTACATCTTTGTTCATCAGGGATATTGGTCTGTAATTTTTTTTGGTAGCATCTCTGTCTGGTTTAGGTATCAACGTGATACTAGCTTCATAAATGCTATTTGGGTGTGTTCCTGTTTTTCTGATTTAATGAAAGAGTCTTGCCAGGATTGGTTGTAGGTCCTCTTGAAAGGTTTGAAAGAATTCATTAGTGAATCCACCTGGGCCTAGGCTTTTGTTTTTGGGCAGACATTTAATTACTGTTTTAATTTCATCAATTGTGATGGGGGTGTTTAGATATGCTAATCCTCTTTATTCAACATTTGAAGGTTATAAGAATCCAAGAATTTATCCGTTTCTTCCAGGTTCTCAATTTTAGTGGCATAGAGTTTCTCAATGTAGTTTCTGATACCCTTTAAATCTCTACAATATCAGTAGTGAGCTCCCCTTTTTCATTTCTAATATGAGTTATCAAACTTCTCTCTCTCTTTCTTTGTTAGTTTTAGCAATGGTCTATCAATCTTGTTTATTTTGTCAAAGAACCAACTTCTGCTGTTGTTGATCTTTCAGATTGTTTTTTGGGTTTCCACATCGTTGATTTCTGCTCTCAGCTTTGTTATTTCCTTCTGTCTCTCTATTTTTGGTTCCTTTTGTTGAGCACTTTTTAATTCTATGAGCTGTGTCATTAAGCTATTCAGGTATGCCCCTCCTTCCTTCCTTGCAAAGCTAAAAATTTTCCACTTAGGACCGCTTTTGTTGTGTCCCATAGGTTCTTATAGTTTGTGTCCATATTGTCATTTGTTTCCAGGAAAGTTTTGATTCATCTCGGATTCACTGGTTGTTCAGTATTAGGCTGTTTAATTTCCAGGTTTTAAAGTTTTTCTTCTGTGTACCTTTGCATTTCACATATAATTTCAGAGCCTGTAGTCAGCGAAGGTAGACTGTAAAATTTCTATCCTCTTGATATTATGGAGTTAAGTTTTATGTGCCAGCATGTAGTCTATCCTGGAGAATAACCCATGAATATTGGAGAAGAATGTGTATCCAGGTTTCTGTGGGTGGAGTGTCCTATACATATCTACTAGGCCTCTTTCTTCCATTTCTCTTTTCAAGTCTAGTATATTTTGTTGGATTTCAGTCTGGTTGACTTATCGTGAATGGAATTGCCTTCTTATCTTCCTTCTCTTCCCTATCATTGTTAGTGTATGAAAAGGCCATTGATTTCTGTGTGTTGATTTTATAGCCTGCCACCCTGCTATATGAATCTATTATTTCTAGAAGCTTTTTGGTAGACTCTTTAGTATTTTCTAGGTAGAGTATCATGTCGTCTGCAAACAATGAGAGCTTAACTTCTTCCTTTCCTATCTGGATTCCCTTGATATCCTTTACTTGCCTTATTGCTATAGC
>PVKC010051050.1:0-10472 GCA_004027635.1 Crocidura indochinensis
ACTAAGTCTATAGATGATATTCCTTCCTGGGTACATCAGGAGACTGCAGTGCCCACAACAATGATCAGTTCCCAAAGCCCCCGCTGCAGTATCTACCACCTGTCCATGCAGGGAATTTTTTAGCACTGTAGCTCCAAGCACCAGGCCTGGCACAGAGAACTTTATAGCCAACATCTCAATCTCAAAGCACAGTTAGTCTTCAAAGAATTCCTTTTCTATAGCACAAGAATTTGCTTTAATTGTGTCAGTTCCTTTGACTTTAGGGTACTCTGTGAAGGGGGTGTCCAGGTCCCTCGCCTTTCTTTTATTTTTATTTTTTTTTATTTTTTGGGCCACGCCAGGTGATGCTCAGGGGTTATTCCTGGCTATGTGTTCAGAAATTGCTCCTGGCTTGGGGGACCATATGGGACGCCAGGGTATCGAACCATGGTCCATCCTGGTTCAGGCACATGCAAGGCAAATGCCCTATTGTTGCACCATCACTCCAGCCCTGGTCCCTAACCTTTCAAGAAAGAAATTAAAATCTCTAGGGTTTAGCCACTTGTCTAGTTTATACTCGTATGAGAAAGTAATTGAATGAATTATATGGATGTATTAAGTGTCAAGTCAGTCTTCATGGCTGGAATCCTCTGGCTCTGACCTCTGTCATTCTAGTGGTAAGATTTAGAAAGAGGCCTGGAGCAGCTAAGCATCTTGCTCCAGCAGAAATGGCTAAGCCAGGATATGAACCCTAATCAGATGTCAAACCCATCCATGTCTAGTAGATTGTTTTCAAACAGACCTGCAAGCAGGGCATTATGTCAATCCTTAAAGGATACTGAAAGCACTGCTCTCAAAATGCTGGGTGGCCTGCAGAGGGCAGGTTGCTCTGTGCTTAGAAAGGGATGAGAGAGAACCTGAGAAGTACAGATAAGTGGTGGAATTTACAAGCCATGATAAATGCTGGGATACAGGAAACACTAGTAATTTGGAAATATGAAATAAGTTGGAAATATGGAAGAAATGAGCCTCAAGCTGGGTCTTCAGGATACTTCTGGGTTTGGATGAAGTTGTCACTCAAAAGGCCATATCTTAGCTCAGACTAATCATAATTGGGGTTAAAAAAGCCAAAACTGGGGCTAATGTGTTAGTACAGGGAGTATAGCTTTGCTTTACATGTATCCAACACAGATTTGCTCCCCATCATCCCACATGGTCCTTCAATCCCACCGTAAGTGATCTCTGGTGCAAAGTTAGAAGTAAGTCTTGAGCACAAATGGGTATAGCTCCAAAAAACAAATAACATCAACAGTAATAAAAACCCAGATGTCCAGAGCCTAGAAGCTGCTGATTTTTCAAAATACCCCACAAAGCTGGAGCAACGTTGTTTCCATTCGGTAGAATCATTAATAACGGTATTATTTAAGCAGGGTTTTGGAACAAGAAATGAGTGTATGCAACTAGAAAAAATACATTATTTTCACAAAGGTGTATTTAGTAAGGAATAGCCAAAGACCGAGGCACAAGATTATCTCATTTCTGTTCTCATAAGTTCAACAAGTGCTTTAAATCATTGGTATGGATGTTTATGTGGAATTCTAGCTGCAAGGGAGGATGAGAAAGAAGTTCTCAACTTTCTACAAACTACTCAACAAAAAGAAACACCAGTGTGAGGTGGAATTCATGTGAGTGAGGATCCTTCAGGAGGCACAAAGAAGCTTTGATGCATGTCACCAACCAAGAAGACAATTATGTCTCTGGGTTCAATGAGTTTCACTCCAGCTCTTCATTCCCCTCACTGAGGAAAAGCCTATTTAGAGAAATGAGATATTTAGAGATAATCCTATATAAATACTTCTTATTATTTAGGTGCATATCCCAAAATACACAAAAACACTGGATAGATACAAATTATTCACTAAACAGAGAAATGGCCTGTGAAGTCATCAGTAAAAATATTCAATGTCAACCATGATCAGGGATCAAAACTTTCCTTCTAAGCAAAGTTTTCAAAGTTCAAAAGATTTAAAAGATTGACATGGGAACTAGAGTACAGGAGATAAGGCACATGTTTTATATGGGGCTTCTTCAACTGACCGTAGTTCAAATCCTAGTATCAGATATGGTCCCTGAGTACTATTAGGGTGTTACTCTGAGCATAGAGCCAAGCACTACGAGACATGGCTCCAAAATCAAATATCAATCTAAATAAATAATTGTCATACTATTCCTTAGCAGAGAGAAAACTGACCTGCCTAGAAACACTGATAAAGGTGAAAATTCCCACAAGTTTTCTAGAAGTCAGTTTAGACTCATATGATCATAATATTCAGCACAGTAACTTTCCTTTTAGATGTTTTTGATAGGAAAGAGAAAGGCTAGGAAAGTCCAAAAAGAGATAGTTTTCATAGACTTATTTGTACTAATCTTGGAAAAAGCCAATTGAGCTCTAAGTCTAAAATACTCCACTATCAAAACTAAAGCCTAGATATCTATACTCAGGCTTCTGAATATTCTTGTTAAAAGGTAAATTAGCTGACCTACGTTTGATCCCCAGCACCCCATGTGACCAGTCCCCCAAGCCCACTAGGAGTGATCACGAAGCACAGAGCAGGGAGTCATCCCTGAGCACCTCTAAGTGTGGTCCCAACAGAAAAGCAACCAACCAACACAATGATGGCATGTACAATTCCATCTTTTTTCCATTAATACGTGCACTCATGTACATTTCTAGATGGAAGGGAGGAAATGCAATGGAATGTAAACAAAATCTTAGACTCCAGAGATCACTGCTGTTTTTCACTCTCTTCTTTATACCATGCTGTGCTATTTGAGTTTTTAAGTAAGCACATGTCACATTTCTGAAGGAAAAAATTCCCTCTAAAACATCTTCTCCCCCTTTGGGAAAATTCTGGGGAGCTCACTAAATACATTAAACACTCATGTCTCTTCACCTTTTCCAGAGGCTTTGAGTAAAGCTGCTCTTTGAGGCCCCTGGAAGTGAGAGAGTTTAGAACCCAGGAATGGAGCTTGGGGCAAAGGTGAGTAATCAGAGTTGGAGCCGGAGGAGGGAGATGTGCTAATTTTAGCATCTCAATAGAGATTGCTTCCAAGATTCCTACAACATCCCCTCACACATGCTCTGCTCTGTGCTCGGCCCCTGCAGGCCTCACTCAGGGCTAGTCAGTCACACAAAGCTCTGCAGTCCAGCTGCTTTAAATAGAGGTGTTGGCTACACTTCTGGATGGCACTTCTGCCAGTGGGAGGACCCCAGCGCTCACCCCACTTGAAGGTACTCTGATGAAGCCACTTAGATGCCAGGTTTTCCTGCACACTCAGCATCTTTAAGGTAGAACTGATCATCCTCAGATGGGTTATACTTCTGCTCCTGCAGGTCTAGTATTTTTCTTTCCTGCTCAGATTCTGGGAATTCTTTCTCTCTCTCTCTCTCTTCTCACACTCATAAACACACATACAGAGAATCTAAGTTATCATGGCTCCTTTGTATTAAATATCACATTGCATAAGTATTACTTTCTTGACTGAGATGCTCCCAAACAGTGCTCAAAAGGCCTAATAGCCCCATTAGTGATTCTCAGCCAGGGTTTCAATGCCTGAGCCTACAGATATGGTACTGCTCAGATCTGGCAATGGCCAGGATTACTTGGGTCATACACACAGTACTGGGGCCTGTGGGGATGCACCCTTGTGTTTTATGGGGGTGAGGAACAATATGATGCTGAGAATAGAGCCTGTCCTCAGCATACTTTTAAATCACCCTTCATGATGCTTTCAAAAAAGCAGTCCCCAGCAGTGGCCTCTCTTGGGTTTTAAGGAAGCAGTGAGCAAAAGAATTGTTTTATTTACTTATTTATTTTTATCTATTTTAAGTGAAGCAAAATAGTTTCATTTAAAGAAATCCACTTACAGAAATGTGAGGAAAGAAGAACACATACTTAAGAGAGACGGGCATCTTTATATTAGAAATAGGCCTAGAATATGTATTTTTTTAAATGCCTGATGAAGGGACTGGAGCGATGGCACAGCGGTAGGGAGTTTGCCTTGCACACAGCTGACCTAGGACGGACCACGGTTCGATCCCCCAGCATCCAATATGGCCCCCCAATCCAGGAGCTATTTCTGAGTGTATAGCCACGAGTAACCCCTGACCAGCACCAGGTGTGGCCTAAAAATAAAAATAAAAAGACTGATTAAGGGCCAAAGAAAGTAGAGGTTAGGGCTCTTTCTTTCTTGCACATAGCCAATACTTATTGCTGTATGTTGTCCTTTAAACATCATCAGGACTGAATCCCTGAACACAAAGCCAAGAGTAAGTGCTGAGCACCACCTGGTGTGAATCCTAAAATAAAAGTGGCTTACACGCACATGAAATTATGCCAAACACCACAAATTATAAGGAAAAGGTAGATGAAACTTCTGTGAAGTGTAAGCCTGCTATGGAAGAGAAAGTATAACTCTTAGCACTGCCAGAATGACATGAAAAGTTGTACAGAATCTCTGAAAACTCTGGAACTTTCTTGTAAAGTTAAACATATACCAACCAAGTACTTCTTTCATGTACTCTTCACCCCCACAAGGAAAAAAATAAGATATGTATGTTAAATGATGAGAAAAAACTGGTATAGCAATTTTATTGTCAATAACTCAACTGGGTTTAACCCAAATATTTATCAACTGAGGAATAGATGGTCAAGCCATGGTACCATCACATACTAAATAAATGCTTCCATGTGATAAACAGGAACTTCTGGGAGAAGTGTGTTTGTTTTTTTAGGCTGAAGGAGAAATCACCAACATTTTAAGATAATGCATATTAATGATCATTTCTGTGGGTGCTGGCCTGGGCACAAACTAACTAGATTTGCCACCAAACTTACACAAAATGAGATGCATAGCCTGTTTTTTACCTGGAGGCATGGCTGGTAAGCTGCCAAGCTTATTCGAACCATAGCAGAATTCATTTCCTGTGGGTTGGAGACAGAAGGCCTTGCTCATCTTGGGTATGAGCTGAAAGCCAGCTCAGCAACTAGAGGCTGTCTGCTCTTTCTTGTCACATGATCCTTCCCAGGGCTCCTCAAACAATATGGAAGTCTGCTTCTTCATAATATGCAAGGAAAGAAAGAGGGAGTTTGATGGCAGGACAGACTTAGATAGTTGACCATGACCCTAGTGACCACAGAACAACATCCTTCAACTTTGCCATAACTGGATGCAATCACCAGTCCCACCTATACGTAGCCATGGGCTCCAGTGGACAGACCTCAGGTAAACTTCCTGCCAACCCAACTCCTATACCAACACCAGACAAAACTCAGAGACATTGTGCTGAGGGGAAGATCTAAACAGAAAAGACCTCGTATGGGCCTTCTATTCATATAAAATTCTAGAACAAATTCCAGCAAAGCAATCTGTAGACAATGAAAGATCTTTAGTGACCTAGAGACCAGGAAATGGGGTGTTGATCTTTGGAGACAACTCCTGGCATGCTGAATGTTATGTATATGAACTGAAAGGATGCTTATAGACACATATGTCAGGGCACAGACTGCATTTTAAATGGGTACATTGTGCAAACTGTACTTCTATAAAGAACACTTTCTAAAGATCCAATTATGTGCATAATTAATGTTGTTTTCCCTCTGAGAAGACTGAAGTCCAAAATTTGCCCGGTGTCACAAAGCAGTTGGATATGGGAATTCTACACCAGATCCAACTACAAAGTTCACTGTCTTTCCTCTCTGCCTGGTGTCTCATTTTTTCCGAGCTGCTGTTTTCACAAAAGCAAACCAAAGACCTGCAACATTAATAAAATGTCCCTGTAACCTTGTCATTAAAGTAGCTGAGTTGTCTCCAACTTGTGTTTTCCAATCCCAAATCAAGTGTACCTTGTACCACTTAGTATTCCAGACCTCGTTTTATTGTTGTTGTTGTAGTTCATTTAACTTATTTACAGTAGTGTTGACATTTATGTCATCGATCTCTAGTTAGTGAAGATCACCCCCAACACCACTAATGTGCTCAAGACCCTCTACCGACTATCCTTATATTATTCTAGTCCAACCCTTCAGCCCCATCAATTTTTATTGCAACTAATTGGTCATTTCGATTTTATAATTCAAAGCAAGAATTTGTTATAATTCTGTGCTGCCTATTCCCTATTCTCTATATGCCACTGATGAAGTTATCCAGTGTTTTTCCTTCTCTCTCTGACTTATTTCATTTAACATGATACCCTTCAATTGCATCCAAGTTGGAGTGAACTGCAAGATTATTTCTTACACCTTTGTATAATTCTGTTTTGTTTATGTTCTATAACTGCTTTTTCCATTCATTTGTCATTGAACATTTGAGACATTTAGCCACCTATATCCTGACTATTTTAGCAAGTACTATAATGAATATTTATCCTTTGAAATTAATGTTCTTATGTTTAGATAATAGATCCAAGAGGTGGAATCTCCAGTTTATATAAACATTCTATTCTTTATTTTAGAATTCTCCATGTTATATTTCATAGACGCTAAACCAGACAGCATTACCAACAGAAGTGGTACTTTTTCATAAAATCTTTTTATGAAAGATTTATGACTATTATGAAAAATGTTTTTTCATAAAGTCTCTGCTGACACTGGTTGTTAAGTGATGTCTCATAGTCATCTAGAGATGAATTTTTTCTGATAAATGAGATGCACATTGTACTATATGCCTACTGCTTAGACATGTTTTCTCCAAGGAAGTGTGTTCATCTTCTCTTCCTATCTTAATTTTCTTTTATGCAGGCAGTGTTACTTACAAAGCTGTTCATAGTAGAGTTACAGAAACACAATTTTCCAAGACTAATCTCAGCATCAACGTTAGTTTCCCTCTACCAATGTCCCCAGGTTCCCTCCCACTCCCCAGCCTGCCTCCTTAACACACATGTTTAAGTTTGGTTATTATAATTTAGGTCTCAAGCTTACGTTGACTCTGTGGTTTATACATGTTGTTGAGCATCATGAATTCTTTGTGTATCTTGGATATTAGCCCCTTATCTAATATATGATGTTATCTGATATTTTATTATTCACTAGGAAGAGACTTTTTATTTTACTATGTTTTTTTAACCATATACAAACGTTTCAATTTAATGTAGTTCCTCTTGCTTGTTTTTGTTTTTGTTATCCTTGCCAATGACTTCAAATCATTCAAGACATGTCTGAGGTCCACATCCTGGAGAGTTTTGCTTATGTTTTTCTTAATATATTCAATGGATTCTGATCTACTTTTTGAGGTCCTTAATTTACTTTGAATTAACTTTTTCATGGAAAGTATGAATCCGGTTTCTTTATTTTTCTTTTCTTTTCCTTTTTTTGCATGTCTATCTAATTTTTCCATCGCCATTTGTTGAAAAGGCTTCCACTGCTCCACTTCTTTCTTTCATTTTCTTTTTTTTGGGGGGGGGGGTCACATCCGGCAGCACTCAAGGGTTATTACAGGCTCTGCGCTCAGAAATCACTCCTGACAGGCTCATGAATCATATGGGATTTCAGATTCGAACCATTGTCCTTCTGCATGCAAGGCAAATGTCCTACCTCCATGCTATCTTTCCGGCCCCTCCACTTCTTTCTCTAAGCTCTGTTGTCATAGATTTATAGTCCATAGTGAATCTGAAGTGTTTGTTTCTGAACTCTCTGAGTGTCTATCTTTATTTAGTCTAGTAGTATGTGTTATTTTGATTACTATAGCTTAGTAGTACAATTTAAAGATAGAAAATGTAGTATCTTCCATCTCATTTATCCTCAGTATATATTTGTTTGTTTGGGGAGTTTTATGGCTCCAAATAAATTTTAGTAGAGATTGTTCTAGGTCTTTGAGCAAAGTCATTGGAGTTTTGATAGGAATCTTCCAGGCCTCATTAAGGTCTTATATCAGATTTGAAGAGTTATTTTTGTGTGTTCAAAATATATATATATATATATATATTATAAATATACTTAAGAATACTATGTTCAATACTTCTCTTCACTCCCCAGACCATTATTTAAGATGATACGGTAGTTTAAGGTAAAAATTAATGTTTTAGAAGGTGTACTAACTGCTACTGAGTGTCTTTCTGAATTCTTATCTACTACATTTATTTCAATCTTCATATACTTCAAGGAAGTGCCTTCCTCCCTCACTGATGATGGGAAAAGTTTAGTTTAGTCACAATTCATTGGGAATATTATAGAGAAAAATGTGTCTAGGTAAAGTAGGTACAAGATACCGTTCTGCCCAGTGAGGCTGAAAGACACCTGCCAAGGGCTTCTCAATCATCTGCCATGATTTGAAAAGCAACACAAGAAGATCATGGAAATGACTGAGGGCCATACCACATGTTTGGCATGAGGAAGCCTGGATTTGATCCCAGTACTACATAGACCCTGAGCATCACACCAGAAGAAGCCCAAAGCACTGTCAAAAGTACACCCCCATCACCACCACTCAGTATTTGTCTACATAACTAAAATGGGTTATTTTAATCGGAAGAAGAGAGTTGTTTTATTTTGGGACCACACCCACCACTGCCAGAGTTTTCTCCTGGCTCTATGCTAGAGATCACTTCTAGGTGAGCTGGGGAACCATTTGTGTTGCCAGGAATTAAACCAAAGACAGCCATATGCTAGTAGATACTAACCCAAATCTCTGCAGCTCACTGTAACTAATATCAATTTGGGTTCAGAGTGTGTCATGCTCAGCTTACACTGGATCTTCATTCTGTCACTGCATGATATTTTCATTATCCTATTTTTCATAGATGGTACACTGAGTTGTGAACCTATCAATAGCATGGCTCTTAAATGGTAGAACCAAAGCTTGATTCTAGAGTTTGTGCCATGACATATCTGCCTCTCAAATTCCTGGAAAGAAACATACGAGTTCATGACTGAACCAGTGATTCCCAAGGAGTGGAATAGAGCAGCAGAGATAGAGATGTATTCAAAGGATACATCATTGGCTGGAAAGGTGTCCTGGATTCATAGGATGCTCACATTCTCCTTGGTTTACATAACACATGAAGTACCACTCACCCAGCAGAGGAAAGAGTAAGTGTGGGTCCAGATGAGTCTTAAAGAGACTTTGCTTAGTCATAGGCTCACATACAATATTGTTTTCTTGTCCATCACTGTTTTTTGCTCATCACTCTGGACTCAACAGTTAACTCCACTGGGATCAATCAGTGCTGTCTAGCAAGGGCTCAGGATATACCAAGATCTTGCCAATCCAGATTGAATACCTTGGCCAAGTGATTCTCTTCTCTTAGCTGTTCCTTGATACTTTACTCTCAGTTGCCTCCTTGCCCATAGCCTCCCAAGGACCCAGTGCATCTGCATTGAATAAGGAGGCCACCATCAGTCCCTAAGAGAATGCAATCTTTTTTTCCCTACCAAATATGCTCAACAGGGTTCTACACTTTGGCTCTGCCAGAGTTTTAAAACTTCCTTCCTACTTGGCCATCGCTGATGAGCAGGTTTAGGTACAGATGTTTTGAGAGCTTCCTCAGGGTCCAGAGAGAGTCAGGATCCCTCAAAGCAGCGTAGTGGGTGGCATGTTCACTTGGCAGTGGCCACGTGCTGTGGATAGAACCCCACTGGCTCCTTCAAGCTGCTCTCTCCCACTCTCATGAGCTCAAGGTGAGCTGGACGCAGCCAAGATTCTGTCTTGAGAAGTTCTTGGGCAGTTGGAAGCAGTTAGGCTGCAAGCCCTGATGAGTTTGTCCCCCAAATAATTGCCATTTGTGTCCAATGGAAAGGGAAATGTGGCCCCACCTGTACCCTTGTAAGCCCAATCTTTCCCCATCAATCTCACACCTGGCAGGTCCATTTAGCAGGACCATTCTATTGAGTGAGTATTGAGAGGGCAGGTTCTGGAATCTAGAACACCATAAATCCCTATGTCACCACTTCTCTGCTGTTGCCAGCCTGAGGGAATAATGGGAAGAAACCACTAGAATGGGGTATGATAAGGCCTGGTGGAAAAGAGGGAGATCTCAGAGGAGGTGCTTGCGCACATATTTAACTTACACACATTTAAGTTTTAAGAATTATTCTAAACACGTTTAGTCGAACACACTAATAAAGGTCAGCATTTTTTGTCATATTTACATCAAACATTTAAAAACCCCAAGTTGGGGGCCTAAGAGAGTTGGAGAGGGCATTCAAAATAAGATTTCCTTACATGCAATCAATCCAGGTTCAGTCCCTAGCACCACATAGGGGAAATCCCTGAACACTGCCAAGAATGATCCCTGACCACAGAGTCAAGAGTAAGCTGTAAGCTCTGCTAGGTGTGGCTCCAAAATAATAGCAATACACACACACACACACACACACACACACACACACACACAGCAAGATTATGGCAAACACCCTATGGCCAGGTAATTCACAGTGCCCTCTCTAGGTACTGACCACTTGACTCCCTATGTGACCTTGGAGAAGTGGCTAAACCAC
>PVKC010051051.1:0-10493 GCA_004027635.1 Crocidura indochinensis
AGAGCCCCAGAGTTAGGATAGAAGGCACACCTCTTCCCCTCACACCCCCACATCCTTTACCCCCTGTTTTCAAGACTGTGTTAAATGTCCCTTTCTTTTAATCAAGTTACCTGAGATACTGATGTCATGCCTTTGAAATTGACCTTATAAAAACTTGTCATATTTGTGGCTCGGGGTCTTTCTCTTTTGAGGAGACCCTGGCCAGTGAATAAACTATCTCTCTACCTTTGCTGTTTGCATGATCTGTGTTCTCTTTGGGATGGTTCGAGACGTCAACCAGGAGATGGGAAGTAATTCCCGACCCTAGCACATGGATGAAGACTCAGGGGCCTAAAATGTAATCAAAAGGATGCTGCTACCCTAATCTCTTCCTGCTACTGCTGATAATGTGGATTCTGGTTTCTCAAGTCTTTCCGGCCAGTCTTCCATACAATTAATTACACAATCATAGGTAGTAGGTAGTGAGCTTGAAGATCTCTTCTTGGAAGTAAATAAGTGAGGAAAACAGGAAAAGCTCCTGAAGTTCCAACAAGTTGGTGTCATTCACACACCCTTCAGATATGGATAGAAGGGTAACAGTCTAACTTGGTTTTAGGCATTATTTAGACAAAAAAAATTACATAAGCTCTTTAGAAAGTTATTAAGAAACAAACTGCCTTTTGGGACTCACTTCCAAGATCTCAGTTCTGAATAGTTTATAAATGGTTCTCTCTCTCATTCTCTCTCTCTCTCTCTCTCTCTCTCTCACTCACTTTCACAGTCTTTCTCTCATTCTCTCTCTCACACTTTCTCTCTCACTCTCTCTCACATAGTTCTGACTTGTTCTTTTTTATTTAGTTAGTTTTAAGTAACTCTTCATGTCAAGGGAAAAAAGATGGGAAGAACCTAGTAGAGAAAGAAAGTCTTCAGAGGTCCTCAAATTTTTAAACAGGGGGCCAGTTCACTGTCCCTCAGAGCACTGGAGGGCATTGAGTTTAAAAAATATATAAATTTATAATATATATATGAACAAATTCTTATGTATATTGCACATATCCTATTTTGAACTTAAAAAGGGGGAGGCAAAACAAATACAATATATAACATGAGGAAAAGTAAAGCTAAATTAACAAACTTACCAATATTTCAATGCGAATTATGGGCCTGCCTGAGACTGAGAGGAGAAGTCGAGAGAAACAGAGAGAAGGAGGGGAGTCGAGACTGTGGCACATTTCCCACACATGCTCACAGTGGCCCTGGAATCAGCTGCTAAGCAGGACAGGCAGCATGCAGCAAAAACACCTGGTAGGCCAGATAAATGTCCTTAGCAGGTCCTAGTTAGTTTGGAGACTCTGGGATTCTAGAGCGAAGCCAGTGACTATGGATCATAAAGCCCCTGTCATGCCTACCTGTGGCTCCTCCCTCTTACATCATCCTTTTTGGATAATTTAGAAACTAGTTTTGCCGCCTCCCTGCCTCCCTCCCACTAACTACGTGAAAACTGCACACCCTTCCTGCCTGCTGGCACTCTTATCAGGGCTCAGTCTCCATCTATCTTCTGCACAGAGTCCTCTGGGTTGGTAAACTGGCAATGGGGAAGGAAGGGGTTACATTCAGTTAAAGTTTGGGTTGAAACTCCAGTCTAGCAAGCCTTGACAACCGGGCAGGAGATTGAGCCCTCTTAAGGCTGGAAAAATAGTAAAAATGTCTTGCACATAGCTGACCCCTTTGATTCCGGCCACTGCATAATATAACACGCTCCTGAGTGCAGATCTGGGAATAAGCCTTGAGCACCACCGGGTGTGGCAAAACAAACAAACAAACAAACAAACAAGCAAAATCAATTCAGAGACTGAGCCCAGCTCCTCCATCGCTTGGATCTGGTTGCCCAGAAGTGACTTTCCAGCTAAATTAGACTGGGGTTTAGAGGGTGGAAGCAAAATTCCAACCCTAAGTGGGAGGAGCAGCCTGGAGGGTCCCAAGCCCTCCTCCCCTCGGCCTGGGGTGTGTTTAATGTCTCTGGGAACTAACTCGCCAACGCGATCTCCGGAAGGGGTAACTCCCGGACCTCACCCTTTACCTACTGACTGACATTGATTCCTGTCCCTGAGTCATTAGAAGCAATTTCCGCAAACGAAAACCTGGGAATCTCCCACCACCGCACCTAGCATCTCAGCATCATTGGCCGGACCCAGGTGGCCCCGGCCCCTGCCCCCCTGCAGAACCTGGTATATGGTAAAAGCCAATAAACACTTGCTGATGGATTGGCAGAGTGAATGAATAAATCCAGAAATTAATGCATTATACACAGATTTAGTAAAGTCTCATCATGTTTTTCCATCCCATAGAATTTGTACTCAATGTTACAGAGTGCTTCTTTAAGGATGCTCTAATGAAAACTATAGATTTGTATGCCAGATGAAACTTCAGAAATTCATGTATTTGTCATATTTATATACATATATATGTTTTAAAAACCTAATTGCATGAATAAATGGTTTAAAAAGACAACTCAACTATCTGGTGTCTGTTCAAATTCTTACCTGGTAGAAAATGCCAGCCATCCTTTGGTTGGGGTTCATGAAGAAATGGTTTTAAAAACTGTGCTTTTTATATTCTATGCTGTCCTTGTGTACCTTATTGATACATAGTCACTATTCACTTGATACTTTTAAAACCTGAATTGCCTTTTTGTGTTAAAATGGAAAAAAATATATATCTAAGTAAATATCTTCCCCACAATAAAAGAAAAAAGAAATGAATACATTAAGAGTGGGTGGGGTGCATCTAGAGTTCGCAGACCGCCTCCCTCTTCTCATCACCACCCAGAAACTTGCTTCCCAGTTTTGGAGGCAGAATCTTACCTTCCTGGCAGGGCTCTCCTGGTGGCAGCTTCACCTGGACCCCCATGGTCCCCAGACGGGGCGTCCAGGGTCCGGGCGCTCACCCTCCTGGATTTCTCCACCGCCCCATGGACCCACGCTCCGGCGCGACTCCCAGTCCCGGACTCGGCGATAGACTCCGCCCCCTTAACACGCTCGACCAATGAGAAGTGCTGGGTGGGGCCTCGGCTCAAGCTCCGCCCCCAGTCCAAGAACTGGGCGTTTAGTCTTTTAGTTTCCGAGTGTCTGCGGCAGGTCTGGGTGACTCCAGGGATGGGTGTGAACTCCGACTGCCCTTGGGGTCCGGGTCTGAAGTGTCACAAGACACTCTGCATAGGATAAAGACGTCTTTCGGAGAGTAGAGAAGGAAGATAAAACTCTCGGGAAATTTAAGGGTTTATTTTTTTAAAGGATTCTTTTTTAAAATTTATTTTTTATTTTTTAATTAATTAATTTCTTTATTTAAACACCGTGATTACAAACATAATTTGTAGTTCGGTTTCAATCAAGATATAATAATAGTAATAATAATAACAATAATTTAAGGCTTTAAAGTCTGCATAGAGACCACTTTCTGGCTGCTCTGTGAAAGTGACTCCAGAGCCCTTGTATTCTCAGGGTCCTGCTTTGGACTTTAGCTGATTTGTAGGGAAGTTATTTGTCACTGGGATTCTAATTTGATTACTATGATGAATTTATTCTGAGGCTTTAGAGCAGACTTTGTAGTTTTTGAGCTATTATCAGCTTTCCCCCATTGTTCCTCAGTTTAAAACACTCCCCCATGCTATAGACAATATAGTTGTCAGTTATAGTATAACCTTATGTATATCAGCTCATTGTATCTTAATTTTTAGTTTTTGTGTCATATCTGGCAGTGCTCAAGTCTTCTCCTTGCTCTGTGCTCCTATGATCACTCCTGGTGGTTCTGCAAGATAAATTATGGGGTGCTAGGGGCTGAAGTTGGGTTGGCAGAGAGCAAGGCTAATGTCATTCTCACTACTGTCTCTCAATACCCAGTATATTAATTGTTTTTAGTTATTTGAGGTTGATATTTTATAGTCTAGGTAATAAGTTATAATGTATTTATGATATTTATGTATAAAAGTGTTTCTCACTTATTAGTAGAGAATAAAAACAACTATGAGACATCTCATTAGAGAGAATGACATATATTAAAAAGATTAAAAATAACCAGCAATGAAAGGTATGTTGGAAAAGGTGTTGGTGGTACTGTTGCCTGGTCCAGCCTCTATGGTAAACACTATAGAGATTCTCCCCAATATGTAAGAATATATATATATATATATATATATACATATATGTACATATATATCCCAATATAACTCGGGAATCCCTCTTGGCAGCTATTCCCCCACCCCAGACATAAACTCATGAGTTTGGAAAGATAGATGCATACTATATTTGTAATACTCATTACAATAGCTAGTTTATCTATACAAGATATTCACTGACAAATCAATTGATAAAGAAGTTATGCAAATCATATAAGGAAGTCATATAACACAATGGAATATTACTCAACCATAAGATGAAATCTTATAGTTTGCCTCACAGTTGATGGAAGTGAAGGCTATTATCATGTTAAGCAAAATAAGCTACTGAATTTAAAAACCCTTGCATTTTAAAATAAAATCCCAGTTTACAGTGGAGGGATCAGAATCAAGAATTGACTTAACTCCATGATAGAAGACTTTTTTGTTTTGTTTTGTTTTTGTTTTTGTTTTTGTTTTTGTTTTGGGTCACACCCGGCAGTGCTCAGGGGTTACTCCTGGCTCCATGCTCAGAAATTGCTCCTGGCAGGCACGGGGGACCATACGGGGCACCGGGATTTGAACCGATGACCTTTTGCATGAAAGGCAAACACCTTACCTCCATGCTATCTCCCGGGCCCCATGATAGAAGACTTACAGCAGACCATTGCAGAAAAATGATTATAGATTCTACTAAAACTCTCATGCAGAAATAGAATGCCATGTACTCTACTATTTTAGTATTTAGAAAGCACTCTGCCTGCTCATTTGATCTTGCTTTACACAATCTTGTGAGTAGAGCTTTCACTACCCTAAGAGTTCATAGCAGGGAAAATCTTGATTTTCTTGTTTTGAGGCTGATGAGAGAAGAGTTAAGAACAGTCAATATAATCTGTGGCACATATGTTCATCTGTGAAGGCTTAGTGGAGGAGTAGCATTGGGAGAGGAATAGGTGAAAGTTGAAAGGGAAGATTAGACTAAATCTGAATAAGCTTTAAAACTTATATTTTTCATTTAAGATTTTATTTGCTATCAGAATGGAACATTTGCCTTTAGCAAATATTGAAGGTAGGAAATGCAATCTCAAGTATTATTTAACAGATACTCACATAGCATGTAGATTGGCAAACACTATCTTTAGCACTTTATATTTTGCCTTTTAAATTATCATAAATATCTTACAAGAAATATTACTAATCCCTAGTTTACCAATGAGGAAATAAGCATAGAGATTTATTAACTTGCCTTTGCACATGTAGCTGGTAAGTGGTGGAACTGGGATGCTAAGAATTCCTGTTTCAGTCTACTTTTAATTAATTTGTTAACTTTAAAGTGAAAAAAAAGTTTATTTTGAAGGTGTGTTTTGTGAAGTGTGTGTGGGCTGCTATTCACTCTGATAGTGTTTTCTTATTTTAATGTCTGATATTAATATAGTTAAATCAACTGTTTTGTGATTAGGGTGATTAGGGTTTATAATATAAGCTCAATTTACTGTTTTGTTATTAGGGTGATTAGGGTTTATAATATAAGCTCAATTTACCTGTGGGTCATAGGAGGCAAAGTGGGGTGATCCTTGAGTGCAAAGTCAGTAATAAGCCTTGAACATTGGGGGGTTTGACCCAAACAACTAAAACAAAACAAAACAAAAAAAGATTCCTCTAGGGCAGGGCCACAAAATGTTGTACCGAGAGCTGTTTGGGGCTTGCTGGCCGCAAGTTTGAGACCGCTGGATATGTTATATTCTTTCTTGTCCCTTTATTGAATTTTCCATTTAAAACCTTTCTTATAAAGGGAATATAAATGTGTTTCCTTTTTACTATATACGTATGGATAGATATATATATTTGTTTGTGGTTTGGGCCATATCTGGTGGTGTCAGGGTTTACTCCTGACTGGATACACTCAGGGACATTTCCTGTGATGCTCAGGATCATGTTGTGACAGGCATCAAAATGAATGCAAAATTCATTGATAAATTTCTCCAGTCCCTGAACTTCATTTATATTGATTTGATTTGATTTGGTTTGGGGCTCACAGCCAGCAGTGCTCAGGTCTTACTCTGTCAAGATCATTCTTGGTATAGTTGGAGGGACCATAAGGAGTGCTGGGGATCAACCTAGGTCAGCCATGAGCAAGGCAAATGCCCCACCTGCTGAATCATCTCTCTGGCCCTGCACTGAAAATTAAACATCAATATCTGCTTTTAATTAGCTTGTTTAGTTTGATTACACGTTTTCTGATTATTGTTGTGAATGGATTAAGGGCTAAAGTCCCTTTAACATTTCTTAGAATGTAGATTAGCTACAAATAAGGTCTTTACACTTTTGATTATTTGAAAAATATTCTTAACTTTATTTTGGTGGGGGGTCACACCTGGTGACTCTCAGGGGTTACTTCTGGCTATGCTCTCAGAAATCGTCCCTGGCTTGCAGGACCATATGGGACACCTGGGGATAGAACTGTGGTCCGTCCTAGGCTAGTGCTGGCAAGGCACACACCTTACACCCTGTGCCACTGCTCCGGCCCCAAACTTCTTAATTTTTTAAAGCAATCTTTCCTAGGTCACATGCCCAGTTCTGTTTAGGGACTATTAAAGGGTTTTGAGCCCCAAAATTCTCCTCAGTAGTAGTGCTCATGAGATATACACAGTGCTTGGGATCAACCAAAGTGCTGCATGCCAGGCAACTGCCTTACCTCAGGTACATATATTTACTAGTGTGAGTTTTCTTATATGAGCTAGTAAGAACAGCAGTAGACCAACCCACACATGTGCAATAACAAGTTACAGTTGTCTTTAAAATTTTGCCAAGTTTCAACCATATTAAACCAATCATTTTATAGGTCTTTTTCTTTTTGTTTGAAGGCATATTTTTCAAAGTGAGAACAGAATATAAATAATTTATTAGTCATTTAAAAATTTAGGCATATGGAATGTGTAACTTCTTTTTCTTTTGACCCAGTGTAGATAGGGCTGGGTTCTGTGGAGAAGTGGTAGCAGCAACAAAATGGAATAAACTAGATACTATAGAAGATACTTTAGAAGATCTGAGATATGGGAAGCCAGTCATTTTTTTTTTGGCAGGGAGGAGGTGGTAAGCAATTATATTTCTTCCTTGTAAAGTCTGCAGAAATTATAAAACATAATTAAGGCACAAAGTGTGAAGTATTTTATTTTATTTTGATTTGGGGACCACATTCAGCAGCACTCAGAGGCTATTCCTGTCTCTGTGCTCTAAAATCACTCCTGACAGACTCGGGGGGTGGGGGGCACATAGGATGCCAGGAATCAAAACAAGTCCATCAGTGTGCAAGGAAAACACTCTACCTGCTGTGCTATTGCTCCAGCCCCTGAAGTATTTTAAGTGAGTTTTTTCATTTCACCTACCAATTTTTTCAGTTCTGTATTTCTGTTTGAAATTTTCTTATTTCTACTCTCATATAGTCGAGTCTTTTTGTCTGTGTATTCCATGGTTTCTTTGAGTTCTTTGAACATCCTCAACATTTCTTCTCTAAAGTCTTTATCAGAGAGGCTATATATGTGCCGATACTAATTGGGTCTTCAGTATTACCACCTTCATTTACTATATGATGAAATTCTAAATAGTTTTCCCATTGTGACCTTTGCATTTTTTTTTAATGTGTTGTGGGAGGACTCATTGAGTGCAGAGCCAGGAATAATCCCTGAACACTGCTGGGTGTGACTCCAAAACAACAACAAAACAAATGAGAATGAGGACAAATTATCAGAATTTGTGGGACATAACAAAAATGATATTACAAGGAAAATTCATTTTAAAAAAGAAGGTAGGGCCTACATAACTAATTAAATGGCACAGCTTAAGAAATTGGAAAATTACCAGCAAATTTGAGCTAAAAATAGGAAGAAGAAAGAAAATAAAAAATTTAAAGCTGGACACCCAAAAAAGAAAGGAAACGTATTAACTAAATCAAAATTAAAGGTGAGATGTCATTATAGTTACTACAGAAATTTAATGGTAATCAGAGACTACTTAGATAATATTTATGCCACAAAACAAGAAAACTTGGATGAAATGGATACATTCTTGGACTTCTATAGTAATCACACAAGAAAAAGATATCAAGAGCAACTAGGAAGGAAAGGAAGAAATCAAGCTCTCATTGTTTGCAGATGACATGATACTATATTTAGAAAATAATAAAGACTACAAAAAAGCTTCTAGAAACAATAGGTTTGTATAGTAAGTGGCAGACTACAGAATTAAGATACACACATACACTCAAATCCATGATTTTTCTATATACAAATAATGAAAGATAAAAAGAGATATTAAGAATATAATTCCATTGACAATTGTTCCCAGAAAATCAAGTACCTTAAGAACTTCCATATGATCCAGCAATACTCTTTCTCGGAATATACCATAAAAGTTCAAAAACAAAATGCAGCACTATTCACAATAACTAGAATCTGGAAACAACCTTAGTGCCCGAAAATAGATGAGTGACTGAAAAAATGTGGTCCATCTACACAATGAAATATTATGTAG
Organism: Crocidura indochinensis; assembly: GCA_004027635.1. Taxonomy (NCBI): domain Eukaryota; kingdom Metazoa; phylum Chordata; class Mammalia; order Eulipotyphla; family Soricidae; genus Crocidura; species Crocidura indochinensis. The sequence continues at coordinate 8,663 of PVKC010051051.1, forward strand.
CTGTTAGGAAAAATAAAGTCATGACATTTGTTTATACATAGAGAGATATGGAGAGAATTATGATAAGTGAAATGAGCTAGAGACATAAAATTATCACATTAATTTGTGGGACATAAAAAAATAAGGGATAGAAATAATATCCAGAAACAATAGAGATAGGAAGCTTACCACAAATAGAGTGGGTATACAATAATGATAGTTGGAAATGATCATTCAGGACAAGAACTGGGTGCTGAAAGAAGATAAAGTGATATGCATAATATCATTCAGTACAGTATTGCAAACCATAGTGTCTAAAAGGGGAAAGTCGGGGGGAGGTGTAGAGAGAGAGACAGAGGCAGAGAGAGAGAGAGACAGAGACAGAAAGAGAGAAGAAAAAAGAAAAATGTCTGCCCAGGTGCAGGCAGAAAGAAGGGTGAGAGAGGAGAAACTGGGGATATTGATGGCAGGAAATGTGCACTGGTGAAGCGTTTTGTACATTGTACTAAATTTAATCATCAGTCATGAACAACTTTGCAACTGAATAAAACCAACTGTATTATGTAACCTTGTAATCACAGTGTTTATTTCCCTAATACTCTCAAAGGAGACAATGTGATGCTAACGAGTGAACCAAGATGGGCTACATGCAAGGCTTTTACCTTGTCTATTGTCTCCCTCCCTGTGAAATTTATGAGACCTTCAGTGCAAAGGCTGTTACTGAAATAGTTATACATGGCCATCTAATATTGGTCTTAATCAATTTTGGTACTCTCAGAATTATGCAAACTCCTTTTCTTCTTGGTTCAATCATGGTTGTCAAAGTATGTACAAAATAATACATATATTTTTCTCTTTGATCTTGAATACATATTTTTTAAATTTATTCAATGATGATTGAGGCACTATCAAGTACAACTCCACGTTTTCCTAACAGAATGACGATTTTCCCTCCATCCCCAACATGCTCTTGGTGTCATTACTGTTTCAATAAATAAAATTTTTTTCTTAGCTGCTTAAGATAAAAACAAAAATAAAAACAAACAAAAGCAGTAATGTTAAAAAACTATAATTAAAATAATGAATAATAAAAAGAAAAATCTAAAATAATCTATGAATCAATTTTCACTCATTTTCTACATCTGTCCCCTCAATGAACTAATTTTATTGCTTCTGTTCATAAAAACGTATTCTTGGGACCAAAGAGATAGTATAACAGATAAGGCTCTGCTAGTTCTTATTTGATTCTAGGCACCACATAATTTGCTTAACACTGCCAGATGCAGCCCTGAAGACTAGAACCATTGGGGTGCTGTGCACTACTGGGAGCAAGAAGCACAGCATTTTTGGACTCTGGGCCTCTTAAGTAGGACCATTTCTCCAGTCAAATAAAATATTCTCTTCTTACCAGCTTCATTTCAACTATCCTGGTCTCTATGACTGCCATCTCTTGCTACATTGCTTTAGTAACTTCTAATCTAACCTTTCCTTTAAGATCCTAAATCCTATTCTCTCTTTGCTTCCTTACATTTTAAGCTATCACAAAGCTCCTGATTCTAAGCTTTTTACATGACTTCTTACAAGATAGCATCTTCCCCATAAAGTGGGCATGGCTAGCTCTGCTACTGTATTCAGGTCCCTGCAAAATTTCTCTTGCCTCACCATTCCTAAATACTTTTTCTCCCCACATCAACCAGTCTTGCCTCACTCTCACATCATTTTAAACTTCTGTTAATCATCTACTTTTTCTATTTCCTATTTTGCTTATATTTTTTCTTTTCCATATGAGTTCATGACCTGTGAGGTCAGGAACCTAATATTCTTTTTTTTTTTTTTTTTTTTTTTTGTTTTT
>PVKC010051052.1:0-10381 GCA_004027635.1 Crocidura indochinensis
AAAAAAAAAAATAACAAAGCCCTGGGAAGGCTTTGGGAGGGGAGCTGGTGAAATCAAATGACCCACTGCTGTTGAATTAACCAGCCTCCCAGATCTTTTTTTTCCTTCTCGAAATACCATTCTGTCTCGGCCTGGGGCCTCCGCTCTCTCACTAGCGCTGGCTGGCGCTTGCTCTTCCAATTAATTATTGTGTTTTAACACTATCTCCAAAGATAATTGCCTGTCAGTGTATCAGTATGTAACACCTCGGGGTGAATGGTGCTCTTGCTCTCCTTCTGTCAGCACTAATAAACACAGGGTGTAGAAGGAGGGGGGCACCCACCTGCTTTCCTGTGATCAGCTAGAATCTGGATCATCCTCTCTTGTGCTCCTTTCCTTTAGTGAGCAGCATATAGGAGGAGTGAGGGTCTTTGCAGGAAGGCAGGTCCCTCAAATGGCTGGAGGTAGGAATAATCCATCCATTATGAATTGTGAAGAGCTTCTGATGGCACCCCCATTCCTTTTCTTTCAACTGGATCTGAGTTTGTTCATTGAATCTTGAGGAAGCAAAACAAATAGCCGAGGAGAAGTGGGTTTTGTTTTTTGATTTATTGTTTGGTTACGTGGGGGGCACACTGAATGGTACTCAGGGCTTACTCATGGCTCTGTACTCTGAAATCAGTCCTGAGGGACCATATCTGGTGCCGGGGATTCATTCTAGGTCAGCTGCTTACAAGGCAAACACCCTACCCACTATGCTATTGCTCCAGACTCAGGAAAGAAAAAGAAAAAAACCCCAAATAACTTTCAACCACCTATCCCATCAACTTCCCAAAGGAAATGTATAGATCAATAGGCTTTGTAATTACAGAGTCGGTTAAAAAAAATCTTCAAAATAAATCATGGTTGGAAGGGTCTTTTGTATTCTTTAAAGCAAAATAGAAGAGGGATGGAATGCTCGGATGGAAGCTATTTAGCTTTAAAGCCCGCTGCATTAAATATTTCAATAGGGGAAAGAAAAAATTCCCCGTTTCAAATTAAATTGAACCCATTCAGTGAATGTATGAGCATCATACGGAGTAAGTGTCAATTAAAGTGATAAGTAGTGGGTCTGGCACAGAGTTCTGGATTGTTCTGAGATTGCCTTCCCCTGTGTGGCTGTTCGGTGCTTTGGGGGGGAAATTGAAACCGGTTCACCAAGTGCGACCTGGGATTCTTCTGCAAAGCAAATGCCTGTCCAATACCTCTGAGTTAATTGGCATTTTATTCTCATTTACATCTCTGTCACAACCTTTTACTTTCTTTTTATTTTGGGGACTGCAGAAGAAAAGACAATCTTTCCTTTTCACAGGAAGCTCAGAATAAATTAGGAGACATCACTTCATCTCACACACCCAGGGCAATCCCCTACTGTTGGGATTGAGGATTGGGTGGGGAGATTGATGGGGGAGGAGGTTGCCTGCCAATGGCACCTCAGCAGTTGAATGGAGTGGACACTGGTGGCCCTGGTGTCTTCCTCTAAAACCCAGCTGGCGTCCCTGCTCCTAGGTGAGCATTTAGTCTAGGAGCCCCTGGTCCCCTTTCCAGCACCCTAGATGGTCGACCTTTGGAGTCCTGTTGTTTGTCAAGAAAGGCCAGTAGAAGGTTGAGAACTCCTTTTGGGGGAGCCTTTCTTTATGGATGGTCCTGGACTTTCAGCTTGTCTCTTCATCTTTATCTATACTAGTTATTGTCTCTCGGTGTCCCAGGAGCTCTAGACAGGCTGTTTTCAGGGCAATAGTTCCCTCCCCACACTGCACCACCCTCTGTCACACTCAGCACCTCCTATTATACGTGGATATTCTCCAGGAACCATGGAGGATAAGCTAACTGTGTTGATCATTCTAGCAGCTCACATATCCACAAATGCAAAACCACAAGAATATTTTTCCTCACTCTCAACCCCAACATGTGCGCTTTCTTGTGTGCCACAGTTTTTCCAGCTTCATCAGTTGACTGGTGCATATAGACTGCTGTCTTTTTATTTATCTCTTTGTTTCTATCTCCTCTATGTTTCTCTCTAGAGAACCCCAGACCAAGGATGGCCTTGATGCAAGTGTGATACCAGAATCAGTCTCAAGACTTCATACTTGATCTGGCCAATTCCAAATCACTGAGCCATATTTTGGAGGTGCTTCTTTTTAGGGATCACTAATAGTGACACTTGTCCTACTGGTCTCAGTACAAATGGAGTTCCAAAGGTCTGGTCTCATTCATGGCTTTGTCAGGCAAGTGCTTATAGTTATGGGTCTGTCTTCCAGAACCTCATGAGCTTCTGTATTGAACAGAATTAGCTTGGATTGTTCCAAGCTAATGTATTTATCTAGGCTGCTGTAGGAACTCTCTCCTAGTGAGTGTATTTCTGGAGGTTCACGAAGTAAAGCTTCTGGGGGTGTCCCAGAAGGCTGGCCTATTACCACTTGAAAGGGTAGCTGTGGGAGAGAAGCCACAACTGAGCTGAATTTGATAGGCCCGGTTTCCAGATTATTGGATCCTTCTTAGAATGAGGCAAGCCCAGACCCTGCCTTGCTGGAGAACCCAGAGTTCCACGCACCCATACTACATCCACTTAAAATTTTAATGGCCTAGTCCCATGACCAATTTCAGAGAGAAGCTGCCATACTGCCAAGCCTGCTTGGCCTGAGATGCCAGTGCTTAGTCATCTCAGTGATATAGCCATGGGAGAACATGATGTAGCCATGTGACACCTACATAGTACACAGCAAAAGTCCAGTAGATACACAGAAAATTAGATGGGAACGTTGTGTACAAGTCCACTAAGCGCAACTCGTGAAAACAATGGCCGAGAAGGCTCATCTAGAACCTAACAGCTCAGCAAGTCTTCAGACAATAACCTCAGTAACAACATTATGAGATACATGTTGTAGCAAGCAATATGAAGCAAATTATTTTGTGTTAGCTAAGGGGGTAGACTTTGGGCAAGGGTGGGAAATTGGGGACATTGGTGGAGAGAAGGTCACACTGGTGATGGGACTGGTGTTAGAATACTGACTACGTAAGATAACTGTATTATAAAGAACTTTGTAAATGAAGGTGTTTAAATAAAGTTTCAAATTAGAAAAAGAAAGGATAGATGATGTGACTTTCTGGCTCTCTCCACCACCCTTTCCTCTGGGATCCTGGGTAGTTTCTTCCAGCTCTTCCTTCTTGGCCCCATATCTGTATTAGTTTCCCATGGAGACTCCATACCAGCCTCTCCCCTGTGCCATCATCACTGCCATGTGAACACAAGACTTCTTCCCTCAGTGTCCCACAGTTACACCTGCTAAGGTCCCCACTACAGTATAGGATTCTACTGGCCTCACAATAGCTGAGGCCAGCCCCAGCATATGTAGGAACCCAGGATCATAGTGTGCAGGCCACACTCCCAGCAAGAGCTTCATCTCAGTGGCCTAAGTACATTAAGTATCTATGGCTCATCTTCTCACACCTCTGAACTCCAGGTGGGTACTGTTTATGTCTCACCTGGTCGAGTTCTTGTCTTGAGAAGAAGCCATGTACTAATGGAGACCTCAGCAGGAGACACTCAGACAGAGATAGCATTTAACCTGGAGTTCTGAAACCCATCATGACCATTTTTATATATTTTAGATTTGAATTCATGTGATGTTGGAGTGGGGCCTAAAGAAGAGTCTGGATAACAGGCTATATAAATGCTCTCACTCAAAACCACTGATTTAGATACAGCGACTATTTCTCTTTCACATGATGGTGCCCCAGGAACGGGACCAGAAAATTGCTTGACTGCAGTGGGGTGGGTCTAGCCCCCCTTCCCAGTGCAAACCAGGAGACATCTCTAGGAATTCTCTTCCATGCAGTTTCTGTTTAAATGCCTCACTAGCTCTGGTTCTGAGCCTGTACCCCATCCAATGGATAATTCTCTAGTTCTGTCAGACTCTGGTTCAAGGTCTCCTCCAGAAAAGTCATGCTCCCCTGGATTTTCTGGCTGTTGTGATTGATGCCAGCTCTGACAGATCTGGGACCATTGACCTGAAACACCTTCTTTGGTGTGGCTGCTGCTGGATTCAGGGCTATGGCTCAGACACTCTGACATAGGAACTGTAGAAGAGCAGAGAATACCACAGCACCTCAGCATATCTGAGTTTCTCTCCCCCACTCATTGCTTCCCCATCTCTTTTCTATCTTGCCTGAGGGTCTTATTTATTTAACTCTGGACAACCAACAGACTTCAAAGTTAACAAATACACTTTGCTTATTTCCCTCCTCCCCTTCCACAGCCCTGACAGCATACCAGTCCTTTCCAAAGTCTACTGTTTCCTGAAAGATGACAGAAAGGTTCCCTGGAGAGCGACATCGAAGTCACCAATGAAAGCTACTGTAGATGTGTCTTGGCTTTGACTTAAAACAGCATGCACTTTGGTAAATGACTCTTTCATGGTATTGCTTTTCTTTGTTTTGTTTACTCTTTTTAAAAGATTTTTTTCTCATTCAATAACAACAAAGGCAACCATTAAGATGCTCCACCAAGAAGTCCATAATCATTTTGTGGTCCTTGGACTGTGTCGTAGAGATAGCTATGTGAACTACCGTGTGCCATCACACATCCCAGGGTGGGAGCCAGACCCTATGTCAATAAAGCATCAATACATATCTCTTGTAAAATGAGTCTTACAAAGGTTGAAGATGGGCTGTGGAATGAGGTTGCCTCCGGGAGCAGTGAAGCAGTCATTGGAGGCAAGGATGCCTGGGCCTCTCATCTGTGGAAGGGAAGCAGCAATACTCAAACTTGTGGAGGCATCCTGGACACACTTCTGGACTGGGCAAAAAAACAACAATTTGCCTGGAAAGGTTGGAGTTTTAATGAGGTCAGACAAGGCCTCACCTAAGGACTCCCAGAATTCACAGGTAGGAGTGAGATGTTTCCAGGAGCCTGGGATACTATAGCAAATGATAGAAGCAGCCAATCCAAGAGGTCTGCTTGACCATGACCACCATGGTCTCCTCTGCCTCTTGGAAAAGTTTGGCTTTTTCATTTAGCAAAAGCATTGTGGGAGAAAGAGTTGTAGAAATCTCTTGCATGGTTTTAAATATCAACTATATGCTGATGACTCCCACATTTATATTTCCAGCCCAGACCTCTTTTCTGGACTCCAGTCTTATATAGCCAAACACCCACACAACATCTTGACTTAGATCAAATGGCATCTCAAATGAAATATATCCCAAATTCCTAATCTCCCCCTACTCACAACTGTCTCCGCCCCCGATTTTTCCCAAATGAGCCCATGAGAGCCTTTATCCTTCCACTTACTCAGCCTAAAGTCTTAAAGACTCCATTAATTTTATTCTCAACCCCCCAACACACACACACACACACACACATTCCACAAATCAGTTGATCTGACATGCAGTCCTGCCATGTCCCCTAGTATCATCTTGCACTAGGTCTTCACATTTTAGCTCTGGTTTCCTAAAGTGTTTTTCTGCTTCTTCTTTACCTCCCTACAGTTTATTCATCACATAGAAAAGGAATACTTAGCTTCTTGGCAAAGGTTGCCAGGTCATGGCTTCCATCTGCTCAGAGCACTGTGCATCCCTCATTTTGCATCAGCTAAGTCCTGATGCAAAATCTGCTGATGGATAGCTCCCCTACCCAATCCTCATTACATTCTCAGCCTTCTACCCCACTTTGGCTCCAGTTCCAACAGTCTCTTTCCTGCCCTTGATCTCTCCAGCCTGACTTTGATCTTGGTACAGCAGGTCCCTCTACCTCTAAGGTTCTTTGGTTCTTTGCATAGTAACTACTAAGCCTTAACTTCCTAGTATCTTTTTTGGGGGGGGTCACACCCAGTGATGCTCAGAGGTTACTCCTGTCTATGTGCTCAGAAATTCTCCCTGGCTTGGGGGACCATATGGGATGCTGGGAGATCGAACTGTGGTCCGTCCTGGGTCAGCTGTGTGCAAGGTAAATGCCCTACTGTTGCGCCATCGCTCTGACCCCAACTTCATAGTATCTTATCTAAACTTTCACTTTGGCTCTGAGGTCATCACACACCTCCTATTATCCTCTGGACAACCTACCTTGCATTTTCTCTTAGCATTAACAGCCCTTTAGCAAACGATACACTTGCTTTTTATCACATCATTATTATCTCTCCCTGCACTAGAATATAGGCTTCATCAGAGTATAAATCTTTGTGTTTTATTTGTTCTGGTTTGGGGTAATAAACAGGGCTTATACCTAGCTCTAAGCTCAGGAATCATTCAGATGTGGGGATAGAAGACTATATGGCGTGCTAGGGATTGATCCCAGATCAGCCTCATGCTAGCCACATGTTTTATTCTGTATACTAGCTCCCCAGTTACAGTCTTTACTGATGTGCCTGGCATATAGCTCATGAGTAGACACTAATATTAAATGATCAACATTGAATGAGGGTCAGGAATATATATACACACACATATATATGCACACACACATATATATATGTATATATATATACATCAGATAGCAAAGAGATGCCTGTTGCCAAAGAAGGTGACAATAAGTACACAAAATCAGCAATTGTTTGGAGTAGTTCAAACTCATTGTTTGAAGGTCCAATTTGAAGTTGAAAAGGAAGATCTTTGAGAAAACCAGAATGGATTTAGTCCACTGGAAACTCAATGTATTGATTTTGATTAAAAACATTAAATAATAAGAAAGACCCTATTTTTCCTATATTACACATTTCATATAGTCATTTCATGCCCTAATGCTTTTTCAAGATAGATTTAATATTTCTGTTCAGGAAACACAGGCATGAGCTAACTTTTTGCTTGCAGATCTAGGAATGGCCAGAGCCAGCCAGGTCAGGTATGATGCCAAGTCTTGCATCTCCTCGCCTCCCTACATATTATTATGCCAGCCAGGGGAAAAGAAAAAGAATCAAGTGATCCCACTCCTGCATCTCTCCTGGTTGAGCAGAGGGATCTGGGCTTATCACTTCAGAAATGTCTAGCTGGAAAGGATTCCTTCAGAGATTAAGGTCACTCCAACAGATGCCAGCATACATTCCTCTGTGCAACCTGGTTGCCTGCTGGAGCATGAAGATATCGGTTCCTGGAACTAGTCAGGACAGAGCTTTCTAGCTGCCCCGCCCTAAAATGTCCTCCTTCTCCGCCTCCCAGCATTGAAATATGTCTGATCCTCACACCTGGGCTAACTGGTCAGCTCAGCTTCCATTTTTCTCTGCCTCTGAGAGGATATAAAATCAATAGCGATCTGGAGGGCAATTCTGGCATTTTAATCAGAACAATAGAATTGGAGGCCAAAAGGTTCTGTGTTGACAAGACAAAGACCACATTGAGGGTGGCAGGCAGCCAGCTGAAAGGAGTTATGACTGTATCCAGCTTAATGGCAGCCAGACACAAAAGAGGTTATTCACCCAATCTAAGTTAGAAAATTCTATAGTGTACAATTTGGACCTGGTTCGAGTTTGGTCTATTTCTGTGGATTCTGGCCCACTCCCTTCCCTTAGCAGAGCCCAGAGTGCCTTCATAACTCACTTGCAGATATTCTACCATGCCTCACTTCTAGACTTCACGCTCGTTAGCAGACACAACCGGAAATTCTTGAACTGTTACAAACTGGGTCATTTGGAGCCCAATTTTGTCTCTAAGTGTGCTTGTATGGTGGATTGTTGGAACTCCATGGGCCAGAGGGGATATGGATCCAGTCATTCTGCAATCATGTGTGGAGGCCTGGCTAGAGAGCATGGTGTACTCTTGGGTCACTGCAGCTGATGCAAGACTTAGGCAATGTCTAATCCATTTTCACTTGAGAAATCATGGATGAAGTCACTATGCCATATGGCAAATCCTCCTGGGCATGTTCACAAAAGCTCCTCATTGATGCCTTTTGTGTTATCCTTACGGATACAGAGGTTAACTTGACTATGGCAGCGGGGTGTTTTGCAGAAAGCAAAGGTCTTTGCAGGCCTTGACATTCAGCTTTTGTTTGGATATTCTGGAGGGTGTGTGTGTGTGTGTGTGTGTGTGTGTGTGTGTGTGTGTGTGTGTGTGTTCTCTCTGCAACCTCTGTCATTCATTCAACAAGCATTCATTGAGCACCATCTCTCCAGTGTTGACTGGGCATGCTCTTAACAATAATAACTTACACTCACAGAGTGTTGCCTACACAACAAACAGACACTGCCATTGGAGCTTTAACCACAAAAGTGAATTAATCCTCCTCATGCCCTTGGGAGCAGATGAGCTAGTGATAACCCGTAAAGAAAGAAGTCTGAAAATCAATGAAAGCCAGATGCCAAGCTCCCTAGGATCCCAGTGGTAGCCTTGCTAATATCTGTGAAAGGTTAACTAAGAAATCATCACTGACAACTTGACAAGAACACAGTTGACACCCCAGTTTCTTCCACTTTGCTAAGTCTCTCCCCTACCCCATGTCCACTTTCTTTAAGACCAACCCTTCTTCAAAGAGGTTAAAGCATTTTTCTACTTTGAAGATTGCCAAATATAGAGTATTGGATGGTATTATAAATGAAATACAGAGCAGCCCCCACAGAGAACTGCCTGCATGTACTGGGCAGACCCTCTGATCCTCAGCATGAGTCATCATTTGTTCTTTCTCTGTGTTGCCTACAGCAGATGCCAATGCTGAGTCATGAATCCAGGCGTGGGGGAAATGAAGGAGAGCTCATGAGTGAGAAAGGTAGCTTTTCACATTTCAGGGACCTTATGAAATTTCCTGCCCACATTATTCTTTTGGTCTCCTCTAAAGTACCATCTCTCTACTCTATGGTCTACCATAGACCTTCTCATTTTAGCTTTATACCTTCTGAAATGGTAGTCACCAATGCATAGTTCTTTAAATTTAAACTAACACCAGGGATTAAAAATGTAAGATTCCCAGATCTATAGTGATATTACAGAGGGTAGGATATTTGTCGTGCACATGGTTGATCCAGATTCAATACCAGGCACCCACAAGCCCCCACCCCAAGCAGTTTCAGGAGTAATCTCCTTGCATAGCCAAGGGTAAGGCCTGAACACCTCCAAGTATGTATCCAAAACCAAAAGAGACAGAGAGAGAGAGAGAGAGAGAGAGAGAGTAAAGAAAAGAGAGAACTCCATCCTCTTCTCCCAGCATCACACATACTTACAGCTGAAAGTGGTTAGTGGTAACAGACCTGGACAACAGGATAAAGGATACAGAGCATAGTATTGCCTTCTTCACAGTGTGTTCTCTTGGGTTGCTCTAGGAAACCAGGGCTTCAATCTTTTTTTTTTTTTTTTTTGGTTTTTGGGCCACACCCAGTGATGCTCAGGGGTTACTCCTGGCTATGCGCTCAGAAGTCGCTCCTGGCTTGGGGGACCATATGGGACACCGGGGGAACGAACCGCGGTCTGTCCCAGGCTAGCGCAGGCAAGGAAGGCACCTTACCTCCAGCGCCACCGCCCGGCCCCCAGGGCTTCAATCTTTTGTTGATTCACAGACCAATGGCAAATGAGATTTAAAAAGGAGCTGGAGCAATAGCATAGCAGGTACGGCGTTTACTTTGCAAACAACTGACCTGGGTTTGATCCCCAGCATCCCATGTGGTCCCCAAAACTTGCCAGGAGTGATTTCTGAGTGCAGAGCCAGGAGTAACCCTGAGCATCTCTGAATATGGCCCTAACAAAAAAAAAGAAGAGTCATATCTTTCTCCCTAGGAAGAAAAACTTCATTGGTTATATCCACCCTCAGACTTTTTCCTACCCAGGTTAAGAACATCTGTTCTGGGGCCCGGGAGATAGCATGGAGGTAGGGCGTTTGCCTTTCATGCAAAAGGTCATCGATTCAAATCCCGGTGCCCCATATGGTTCCCCATGCCTGCCAGGAGCAATTTCTGAGCATGGAGCCAGGAGTAACCCCTGAACACTGCCGGGTGTGACCCAAAAACCACAAAAAAAAAAAAAAAGAACATCTGTTCTGCACTTAAATCTTTCAAAGAATAAAAATGACCCGTTGGAGAACCAGCTCTTCAGGGATCACCAATCTTCCATGGCTGACCTGTAGAGATGTTTGAAGGTCTTGAACACTCCAGTCAGTGGTTAGACTTAAAATCTAAGTCAGACTCCAGAGAGAGGCTTCCAAAAAGAAGTGATATGAATAGGGAAGGGGCTGAGTTTGAATCAGGTCCTTGGAAAACTTGTCATGCGATCAGGTTCTGCATAGTTCCACTGTGATTTCCCACTTACAATGATCTGGCAGACCAGGTTCCACAGGGGCTATGGAAGGTCTCTGTGCCTGACTTCTAATGAAGAAACTGTCCAAAACTGTTTGCAAGACCTGACAGCTTCATGTCCTCTGTCTAGGAAGGGGCCATGTCTAGCCACC
>PVKC010051053.1:0-10476 GCA_004027635.1 Crocidura indochinensis
GGATTGATTTCTTTTCTTTTTTTCTGGTTTTTGGGTCACACCCAGCAGTGCTCAGGAGTTACTCCTGGCTCCATGTTCAGAAATCGCTCCTGGCAGGCACGGGGGACCATATGGGGCACCGAGATTCGAACCGATGACCTTTTGCATGAAAGGCAAACGCCTTACCTCCCTCCATGCTATCTCCCGGGCCCTCTTTTCTTTCTTTTTTTTTTTTTTTGGTTTTTGGGCCACACCTGGTGACGCTGAGGGGTTACTCCTGACTATGCGCTCAGAAGTCGCTCCTGGCTTGGGGGACCGAGGGTTCGAACCGCAGTCCATCCTAGGCTAGCGCAGGCAAGGCAGGCACCTTACCTCCAGCACCACTGCCCGGCCCCTGGATTGATTTCTTAATGGATTGAGCACATGCTTTGTTTACAGGAGACTTTGGGTTGGTTCTCTGGTATTGCATAGTCCCTTGAGCACCTTCATAGTTCTTAGAATAGTCAGTTGTTGACCATACCACCTATATCCTCAAGTTAATTTTTCTCTCATGTCAAAGAAGTGGTTCCAAATAACTGAGAACTGAGGTATAATTTCTATGGGTACCAGGGCTCTAATCTTCACCTGCTCTTTACTGTGTCACTCATTTGGTGCTGACATTGTTATCAACATCAAAACATCAGCCAAATAGATGTAGAAAGATGTAGAACTTTTTATTTTATTTTTTGTTGTCATTGTTTTGGGCCACAACTGATAGTGTTCAAGGTTAACTCCTGGCTCTGTGCTCAGAATTTTTTTTTTTTAAAGAAAACTCAGTGTTTCCACACAACTGGGCACCAGATCACACCTAAACTGGGTGACTGTGTGTCTATCTAAAAGTTTTTCTTTTAAAATTAAATTAAACTTTCATTTTTAAAAGAGGGGAAAGAGGGCCCGGAGAGGTGGCGTTTGCCTTGCAAACAGCCGACCCAGGACCAAAGGTGGTTGCTTCGAATCCCGGTGTCCCATATGGTCCTCCATGCCTGCCAGGAGCTATTTCTGAGCAGATAGCCAGGAGTAACCCCTGAGCATGCCGGGTGTGACCCCCCCCCCCCCAAAAAAAAAGAGGGAAAAGAATGTTTGGAAAGGTAAACTGCCCCAGACCCCAGATTCAAGAAGTATCAAAGAGGATGGAGGAGGAGAGGATGTGTGCAATTCCAAGTACAGATAGATAATTTGAAATGGTGTGGATATAAGAGGAAGATATAGGGGAAGTGAGGTGGTAGGGGAGATAGTTATTATGTGCCAGACACTATTGTAAGTACTTTCACTTTCACCTAAATGTCACAGTAGTTCTTTCTCACAACCCCATGAGGTTGGTTCTCATATTATGGTGTTTATTCTGCAAATGATGAAAATAGGCACATAGAGGGTATGTCCAAAGTGAGAGAGTCAGGGGCCAGAGTGGTGGTGCAAGTGGTAAGGCATCTACCTTGCCCATGCTAGCCTAGGACAGACCTCGGTTCGATCTCCCTGCATCCCATATGGTCCCTCAAGCCAGGAGCGATTTCTGAGTGCACAGTCAGGAGCAACCCCTGAGCATCACCAGGTGTGGCCCAAAAACAAAAGCGAAAATAAAGAAAACAAAGTGAGAGAGTCAACAACAACCACAGTGCGAACCTGTCAGTTTGTTCTAGAACCTGTGCTTTGAATCACAATACCGAGATTTTATCTTTGGTATCTTTTCTCTCTATTGTTCCCCCTTCTGCATGAGCACATCTAACTCCTCTACTGCTCAGAGTTATCTGGTAAAACAGAAAGAGAAACTTGTTCAATTGATCCTTCACATGGGAGGAATACTGGGATTGCTCCTCCAATTGGCTTATTGAGGCTTTCAAATCTTAGTCTGAGGTAGCACTGAGCATTAGTAGTACCTCGTAGGAGCTAGAGATGGTTCTGTGGGCTGCATCCCAGGAAAAGCAGTAGATGTTTAAGAATCTGTGTTATCAGATCCAAATGGAGCATGGAATGCAGGAATAGTCAGAAAGGAAGCTGAAGGGGCTCAGTCTTTCTTTCCCAGCTCATGGTTAGGAAAGTCTGGATGGGAAGTAAGGAAAGTGGTTCTGAATTGATTGACACAGGTAGCTTGGAATATGGTTTTTGGTGGGAAAGGGGGAAGGGACCATGGGCAGGCAACTCTGTGTTCCCAGAGCCTAGGGATATAGCTCTAAGAAAAGACAGAAAGAATTTGCTTTGCAGCCAAATATAACTTGGAAACAATATCCTGTCTGCCACTGCTGTTTTGCATAAAACATGATTGAGGTCAAGTCCTTGCCAGGGCTAAAGACCAAGAATGGAGTAATGTCTGCAGAGAGAAGGGCAATTAGCAAATTCCTTAATTAGAATTGGGTTCCTGTTTCTCCAGTCAATTCTAATCATTTGTTAAGTTTTAACTAAGCAACTTTTTTTTTTTCTGGTGTGTGTAGCCATGAAGTTCAGAAAATCAAGGACCCGTGAACTTGGGAATAAAGTCAGGTCTGTTTTCTCCTTCTGTAAAAAGATGATCACATATCTTGTTTCCTGGGACCAGGAGGGTCCTAAGAATTAATATTCGAAAGTGTTGGCAAGCTCTCATTTGGTTATTTATGACATGAATTATAATGACACCTTATAACTCATTAATGCCTGCTAGTAAATGATTCTGGGCTTAAATTTCATGCGTCATTGAATCCCACAGGCTTCATTTCTCACTGAGGGATGGCTCTACCCTGACACCTGTAATCAAAGCTCGGAGATTTACATAGGCACCAGGAGATTAATCTCTATAACATTCTTGAAGTTTCTTATTCTTTTTCCTGTTCGCTGGGCACTAACCCTCATCCTGGGATGGGACACCATCGTTTTCTGGTGGGAATTTGTATTTAAATACATGTGTAGTAAGTATCTTTGAACAATGCCATACTACTTGGGCTATGGGGAAAGTGCTTCCCTGGAAAAAAAATCTTACTTGAATTCTAATGTCATGCTATTGAGTGCTCCTTTTATTTATTTATTTATTTATTTATTTATTTATTTATTTATTTATGTATTTATGTATTTATTTATTTATTTATTTTTAGCTGTCTGGAGCCTTCCATCTTCCATTCCATGTTTGCTTACTTTTCTTCCGTCCAGATTTAGTTGCAGGTAACCAAATTCATCTGCAATTATCCTTTTTCTAAAGATATAGACAGGAACAAGATGTAATTTCATCTTCCATAAGTTTACCATCTGAAAGAGAAGACAAAGTAGAAAATAAATAATTGTAATGTGCTGAGACAAACATTGCTGAATAAGTATATACAGGGCACGGAGGTGGCATTCAACAGGAAGGAACAAATGCACTTGGCATTTTAACAGGAAGAAAATGCATTTTGGCATTTTGCCTGTTTAAATCTGCAACCCTAGAACTCATTCATCACTCAGTAAAACTGACTCTCCTTGCTGGTGTATGATGTTAACAATCCTTTTAATTTCAGAGATTAAGAAATAATTTGGGTTGTTATTAGTTCAGTTTCTTCCTTCTTTCATCTCATTGTGCTTCTTAATCCCTAGATTATATAGTTAAGATGCAAAGCACATTAGGTCATCCGTCTACCCCCTTTCTCTCCACAATCTTTCGATGTGTTGCTTTGTTTGGTCTATTATGAATCTTTAATGTGCGGAACTGTATTCCTTTCTTTAAATGCCTACTTTGCCCCTTCAGGTTTCTTAGCACTACAAAGCTAGACAATATATTCTTTGGTCGGGCTACAGAGAAATATATTTTCTTTTTTTTTATTTTTATTTTTTTTTTTTGGTTTTTGGGTCATACCCGGCAGTGCTCAGGGGTTACTCCTGGCTCCATGCTCAGAAATTGCTCCTGGCAGGCACGGGGGACCATATGGGGCACCAGCATTCGAACCGATGACCTTTTGCATGAAAGGCAAACGCCTTACCTCCATGCTATCTCCTGGGCCCCAGAAATATATTTTCTTATACAATATTGGTTGAAATGAAAAATGGTTCAACTTCTGTGGAAGGAAATTTTGTAATATCAAATAAAAGTCTTCATGCTTTGCCTTTGACCCAACAGGTCAACTTCTGGAAATTTATTCTAAAGTTATATTTCTAATGATATGAAAATACAAACATACAAATTTTGTATATGCATCTCTCTATCTCTACCTTTATCTCTTTATGTGTGTGAATCAAATTGAATTTAGGCCTCACATATGAGGTAAGGCAAGTGCTCTACTGTTAATCCACAGTCAAGTCCTAAATACAAATATTTTCATTTGTAGTTCCTGGAGAGATAGTATAAGGGTATTTGACTTATGCATGGTTGACTTGTTTTCGATTTCTGGCACCCTAGATGGTTCCCCCATCCCCACTCCCCACCTTTCCAGGAGTGATCCCTGAGTGCAGAAACAGCAGTAAGTGCTAAACAGCAACAGGTATGATCTGAAAAGAAACAAAAAATTTTCATTTCTAATACTCTATTACATATTATAAAAATAATACAAAATACAAAAAGCATAAGGTAGCACTATTGGCAATTACAAAAAGATTGAAACTTTTCAATGTACAAACATAAGAGATTGATTGAATAAGCTGTGAAACATAAAATGGAATGGCGTGTGACTATAAACAAGAGTGAAGAAGAGGTCCATTAATCTAAGAGAAGTGAATTCTAGAAGATATTAAGTGAAAAAAAAATAGTACAACAGAACATATGTAAAGTCACCTTTTGTGTAAACAATAGAAAATACATATAGATGTATACTATAAGATGAACAGATGTTGGGGCTGGAGAGATAGCATGGAGGTAAGGCATTTGCCTTTCATGTAGAAGGTTGGTGGTTCAAATCCCGGCATCCCACATAGTCCCCCAAGCCTGCCAGGAGCGATTTCTGAACGTAGAGCCAGGAGTAACTCCTGAGTGCTGCCGGGTGTGACCCAAAAACTAAAAAAAAAATGAACAGAGGTTTATTTTATAAGATAATATTTATATATTTTATTATATAATATAAACTATGTAACATAAAATGGAAAATAAAAAATATATTTTTAATATGAAGAGATGGTGAGAATAGGGCAGGAGAGATAGTTACCATAGTTTTCATCTTCAGGAGCATGTTAATGGTTTAATATTAAAAAGTAAAAGTCTTAAGAATGGGAAGGGAAACATCCCTAAACCAATAACCCCAATATAGTTCAAGTGTGTTGCATGGTTACACTGAAGAGAGAAAGAAATGTTTAAATCAAGTAATGTATGAGCATAAAATTTGACTATATATTCTCAGTTTGGCAGCAACATGAGTTGAGGAGGAAATTGTATAAAAATCTTGTTTTTTTTTGTAGTGGTAGGAAAAACCAATTTTGAAATAATTTAATATATCTCAGAGATGCAATGGGTACATGTATTACCATTGGGTGTCAAGGCTTTTAAGGGATAAAGTTAGTATAGAGAAAGATAAAAGAACCTTGGAAGAATGGGCTGAAATTTACATTATATTTGTGAATATATGCATGCACCTATATATTTACACAGTAAACATAAATGAGCAATAATACCTTAGTTATGAGGAAAACATCTAGTATGCAGATCTTGGCCTTTAATGCCATTTTCAACTAAAAGGAACCAGGACTCCTGGGAGAAGCAACAGAATCTGGGCAGGGACAGGGCAACAAATAAATTATTCTGGAATATTCTGTTATGCTAGAAATTCAGAAAATGTTCATAAAGAGAAGAAAACATGCCACAAGTAAACAGGAACTAGCTTTAAAGGACTCCTACTGGTTAAATCTGGGGCACTTTGAATAATGAAATAATTAAGCACAATAATGACTCAAGTGATTAAAAATAGGAATTCATGAGTTCATACAGATAACAAATAGATCTATTAATAATAAATATATGGGGGTGAAGGGAGGGCTATTGCTTATAACGAAAGTCTGAATGCCAGTTGGTAAATTGGGAGAGGTCTGGAATTGGAAAATTCACATCTTGCAACCATTATGATCAACATTAAACTAAGTAAGAATCATCATGTGGAGCAGGGGGAAAGATGACTTAAAAGGGTTGAAAAGTATGCTTTTCATGTGAGATTTCTGGGTTTAGTTCCTTGCACTGCACGACCCTTGAGCACCCCTGGGCCACTATCCCTGAGCATCAAGCTAGGAATAGCTAGCACTACTATTCACCTAGCACCCCCCAAACTAGAAAATGTGACTCCCCAAAGATGAAACAATCAACAGAGCATGCTAAACTTAGGGGAGAATTTTGATGAGGGCAAGGATTTGATTGGTTTTAAAATGTCTCACATAGACTGATTTCTATTTTTTAGACTGGGTGTGGGGAGACAGCAATTATGTAGTGGAGAAAGTTGACATCTTGACTAATTGAGCAATTTTAATGAGCAATGAGAACAGATGGACATTGTGTGCCTCCAGATATGATATCCCGAGGAGGACATATCACACATAACCACAGAAGTGTGTAGTATTCTGGCCAAGGGAGCTAGGGAGATAGTTCAAAGTGTTACTGCACCTGCTTTACAAGCAGGAGGCCTGAATTCGATTACCTGCACTGTACAGTCCCTTGAGCACCACAAGGTATTGTCCAAAACCAACAACCAAACAAGCCAAACAACAAATTCAAAATACCAAAACACACCAAAATGCAAAACTAAAACAACCTCCTCCCCAAAACAAAACAAAACAAAATAAAAAAACCCCAAATCAAAATCAAACTAAAAGAATTATCAAACTGAATCTTAAAGTAATATTATGTAAATTCCTAGTGAGAAACAATTTTATTAAATGTTACTTAGGCTTAGAGTGATAGTACAATGGATAGGGGTTTTGTCTTGCTCATGACCTAACTGGGTTTGATCCCTAGGATACTGTATAGTCCCCTGAGCATTCCAAGGGTAATTCCTGAGCATAGAACCAGGAGCAATCCCTGAGCACTTCTGGGTGTGATACCCCAAAAGTTAAACACTTAAAAATTGCTACTGAAATGACCATGAAAGATTCTGGAGATGTCTTTGATTAAAGAAGAATAAGGGGGATTGGGGGATGGATGGTTCAGAGGACTGAATGTGTGCTTTGCATTTAGGAACCTCAGGTTTGATTGAATCCCCAGTATTATGTGATCGGTCCCTTGAAGACCACTGGGTGTGGCCTAAAATAAACGAAAGGACAAAGAGATGAAATAGGTAAATACAATTTTTGACTCTAATTGCATTCTAGGGGAGGGTGAGGGAAAAACTATAAAAACAGGGGCCCGGGAGATAGCATGGAGGTAAGGCGTTTACCTTTCATGCAAAAGGTCATCGGTTCGAATCCCGGTGCCCCATAGGGTCCCCCGTGCCTGCCAGGAGCGATTTCTGAGCATGGAGCCAGGAGTAACCCCTGAGCACTGCCGGGTGTGACCCCCCCAAAAAAACAAAAAACAAAAAACAAAAAAACAATATTGGTTTAATTTCAAAAAATGGGAGATGGAGGCACTGGAGAAGATAATGTAGGAGTTAAGGAGTATATAGCTGTCTCTGGCTCAATCTCTGCACCCCAATACATGGTCTGCCAAGCATTGCAAGGTGTGACTGAGCACCACCAAGTGTGGTCTGGAGGCAATGGGGTGGCTTGAGTAATCCTAGGAATGCAGGATCTGAGCAGTGAGTGGCCAACCTCCTTGGGTAGGGCCAAAGTAAGTTGTTAGCAGGAGCAAGAGTAAAACCAGGTAAAGGATAATCAAGCTGTCTTATTTATTTATTTATTTATTTATTTATTTATTTATTTTTGCTTTTTGAGCTACCCCCGGCGACCCTCAGGGGTTACTCCTGGCTATGTGCTCAGAAATCGCTCCTGGCTTGGGGGACCATTCCCCCGGGAATTGAATCACGGTCCATCCTAGATTACTCCTGGCTTGGCGCTCAGGAATCACTCCTGGTAGGCTCCTGGGCACCATATAAGATGTCCTGGATTGAACCCAGGTTGTGGAAAGCAAATGTTCTATTTGCTGGACTGTCACTCTGGCCCTTCTTTACTATTTTAATCTTGCAACTTTGCTCTAAGCTTGTAGTCATTTTAAAGCATTTGCATATAAAATGTTAAAACATTTTGTCTTGCTTATCATCCTGTGGTGCAGAAATTTATCTCCCCAGTAGTCTGTCCATTGGATTTTGAACAGAAGTCAATGGAAAATATTGATATCTGACCACTGGTTAGAATAGATAACATCTTAATCAAGAAAACACACTTTGGGGGGGGTCAGTGAAGTCTTTTACTTTGCAAATAAAAGTTAACTGAATAACAAATTACAGAAGAGATGCAAGAATACTTGGATTGCAGAGAATGTAGGGTTTTTGTGAATCTGTTAGGAGGAATTTTGCCTACTTCACTTTCCATGCCTTAAAGCGAAGGTAAAGAATTTGACAACCCCCACAGGGCATGGCTTAGCTGGCATCAGTGACCACTCAGTGAGGATGGAGTGCTCCAAATTATTCAGGATTACTTCAGGGCAGTGTTTTTAGGACACACTGGGAAAGGGTATATTCAGTGATAACTGACTGCTTCCTTTCCTGCTTTTCCATGAGGTCATTCTCTACTGGCCTGTGGTTTTCACTTGACAGCTATTGAGAAACCTAGTCCTGAATTGGCCCAGTGTGTGATGGTTGTGGTGACTCTAGCTGTTTCTGAAGTGTGTCTAGATAAGGCTTGTGTAAATAGAATCACATGTTCTCTTGGCTGTTTCAAGGTCATTTGGGATTCATTGCAAATGGTTGAGGTGCCTCCCAGATGGAATTTATGTTTATCGAACCCTCTTCCTTTTCTTTCAGTGAACTAAGCTTGTCTTTAACATATTTGAAGAAGGGGAACTTGGCATTTATAGAGCTCTTTGGCAAACCTTTTTGTAAAGTGACTTTAACAGTCACCAAATTAAGTGCTCTGAAAGCTGGCATCTCCACATATTTACATCTATTTTAAATTTTCAATCCAAGTCAAGTAAAGTTTAAGAGTATTCTTGATTTCAGACTCTGTACTCTTGATATTCTTGGAAGGTTGTTCATAACAAATTTATTTTGATTAAGATGTGGCCATCTTAGTGATTTGCCTCAAGTCTCTGTAAGACGTTTTCTAGAATCCCAAACCTAATTGCTACCTGTCTCTCTTATTTTCTTCATAGGGATGAGGCAGGAACAGCGATGGCTGGTGTCTGTATTGATCTGTGATTCCCAGGTTCTGCAGAATTTACTAGAATAAAAATACTGAGTAATAAAGATGTTCGAACCCAGAGTAAGAAATAGAAAGGTTTATTGGAAAGTAAAGAGGAAAGGAAAGGAAAGCCCTTCAACTAGGAAGGAACTTAGTATTGGATTAAGTCTGGTTCATGGGGTGGGTTTTAATAGGAAAACTGGATCCTGTGTTACTTGTCAAGTGACAATAATGTTTCAAAGAATGCAAGGATCTTATAGAATAGTCTTGGCTGATTTAGGTCTTTTGGGCTATCTGGCCATTTGCCTACGTATTTCCCTTTGTCTTAGTTCTGGTGAGCCTAAACTCTAAGACAGAATTTTGGGAAATTTCAGGAAGCTAAGACAAAATCTTGGTGAGGAGCGTGTTAGACTATTGGGGACAGCTCAAATGGAAATCCTGGCAAAGGGAAACTGAGGTTTCCTCTTTTGGGAATACAGGCTTTCCTTAGGGTGCTTTGCAGTGAAGCTGAAGATTGAGGTAGCTCTGAGATTTCATTTCTGGTGACAATTTTTTTCTATTGGTAGTATCTTCTTCAAGTCTGACATTGAGAGGGATTCTGGATAGCATTTGGGCTTGGTATGAATGGACACTTTGATGAATGATGTCTGCCTGGTACTGGCAGATGGAAATGCTCTAGCTCCAGATAACATATGCAAGGCTTCTCAGTTGCTGTGCTTGGTTGTCTAAACAGATAGCTTATATGAATTGAGAAGAAATGGTAGTCTATTGCTTTCTTTTTTACCCTTCTTAGTCACCTGGAAAGTGCCTGAGAGGGTTAGTATTGATAGTTTGCTAAGAGCACCTATGCAGCCAAATATCTCACTGGCTCTGCATAGCAGTCATAAAACTGTGCTTTAGTTCCACTTGATCCTTGAAGTGCAGGAATCGATCCTTATCACTGGATATTTTAGGGAGTTGTGGAGAGAGGTTGCAATAAAAAGAAAATTATTTCTACCTCTGCCTAGGATTTTCTTCTTTTGTCCATTGCTTACCCTCACAGCAAAGAAATTCAAGAGGATAAAATACAAAGGGATAGACAGTTATATGCTCAGAAAGAATGCAGCATGGTGAGAGTCAGGCACTCATACCAAAGAGAGGTGAACCCCATTCTTGCAAATCTCCAGAATGGGGAAATTTGGTTAAGGAATACAGATTGGGGAATACATTCTTCTGTCTCTGTAAATGTAGCATAGACTTTGTGCTAGTTTTTATATAGTTTTCCCAATGATCCCCTCA
>PVKC010051054.1:0-10479 GCA_004027635.1 Crocidura indochinensis
GAAGGAAGGAAGGAAGGAAGGAAGGAAGGAAGGAAGGAACTTTCCCTCACTAGTGTTTGGTTAGTGCTGCAGATGGCTCCTTTCTCTCTGTACTGGGTCTGCTTCTATGGTCATAAGTGACTGCCTAAGAAATTCAGATATAATTGAATCTAAAGTGAGGATGAGAACAGTGGACAAAATAAGACCATAAGACTTATGGTGTGTCAAAGACCATTTGGGTATTACATCATTTACTCTCCAGAGTGATTCCATGAGACAAGTATTTTATTATCCGCATGGAAAAGATGAGAAATTTGGCAGCAGGGATAAATTAAAGATGGTCAATTAAGCTCATGTCTGTGGGAGAGAAAGCTCAAACAGACAGAAGTGCATGGCTCAAACCCCGGCACCACAAAGTCCCCTAAGCATCAGCACACGTGATCCCTGAGCACCAAGCCAGGAGAAACCTATGAGCACTGCCATGTGTGGCTCCTAAACCCAAACCCAAATCAAATCATCAATAAAGATTGTGAAAGAATGACAGAGCTAAATATGTCTTGTATGATCTGGTTTAAGTATATATAATTCTAATAGAAAAAATTAAATGTCATTAGATTTTTTTTGTTTGTTTGAAAACCACACCCAGAAGTGCTCAGGGCTTACTCCTGGGTTTTGCAGGAATCATTTTTGGTAGGTTCAGGGTACCCTATAGGATACTGGGGGATTGAACTCAGGTTGGTCACATGCAAGACAAGTGATCTCCCCACCAAATTAGCACTCAGGTCCGAAATGTTACTAAATTTTACAATTTACGGATCAGATGTTGAGAGAGTTGGAAAGTGAGACAAATTTTTAGTTAGGCTCCAAAAAAATTAGTTGGGAAATAGGACAGATCAGAATCATTTTGTTTGTTTGTTTGGAGACTATACCTTGAACTACTCAGGCCTTACTTCTGGCTCTGTACATAGGAACCACTCTTGGTGGGACTCAGGGAACCATATGGGGTGAGGGGATGGAACCTGGGTCAGTTGCATGCATGGCCTTACCTTGCCTTAGCTTGCCAACCCCTGAAAGAAACTTTAACCAAAGTATGTGAAATTAAGGTGACCTGAAAATGTGTCCTTTCCCAGAAGATCCCATTGCAGTTGGTCACCACTGGCCATTTGAAGAGCTCAGGCCTTCTAGCCTCGTAGGGTTGCATGGAGGCCTGGTGTGAAAAGAGCTGGGATTAATCCAGACCCAATCCAGCAGCTAACTTCTTGCTGGAAAAGACCAGCAGCCACTAAGTGACAAAGGTGTGAGCTCACCACAGCCACCCTTCACCCCAAGACACAACACCCTCAACTCTGAAGGCAAAGTTCTGGAACTTTCTCTCCAAGAAAGAGAGTCCCAAATAAGCCACTTTTTTCTCATGCTGGGTGTGAGTATCTGTGTGAGATAGCACAACTCTCTGGAATGTAATCCCAAAGTCAGGGTAGAGCATGGAAGAAAGCTGGCAAGTCGGAGGGTCAGGGGTGATATTGCCAACCCCCCCATGGGTCCCTAGAACTGGCCAAGACTGATCTTTAGCCTTGGGTGCAATGTTATCTATCACCTTTGCTCTGTATGACTCCATGCCTCCACCACACTCTGCCACCAGACTAAAGGATGCTTGGGAAGCGTTCCCAAGGTCTTTCAGATGAGAGCCTGGCACAAATGCAGGAGGGAGAATGGCTAACAGGGAAAGGGGTTCTCCTACCCATATACACACTGGGCTCCCACTCCACTTCCCACATGCCAGGGTTAACACTAGCCTGGACCACCCTACATTTGCTAAACCGCTCCTTCTCTCTTTTCTTCATGACATCCTTTTTCCCCATTCCATCTTATCTGCATGTTGGCAGCAGAAGCTAGAGCACATGCTTTGCCTGCAAGAGCCCCAAGTTCAACCCTCACACCACAGAGTTCTATCTGAGCACTGCAGGGGGTGACCCAAACCCCAAAACAGAGTAAGCATACCCAGTTTTCAAGTCTGAATTGAAACAAGACTAGAATCTCCTTATTCTATTGTTTTTTTTTTTTTGTATCCCCTGTAGGCAAAAAATAAAAAGTGGTGGTGTGGGGGACAAAGCAATAGACCCAATGCTAGCAGAGCAAGCAGTGGGGAAAAGGACAGAGAGGAAGACATTGTGGGATTCAAGTTATGAGACTGGAAAGTGGTAGCCGCCAGGAACAGAAGGAGGGAGAGGAGCAGAGAAAGGAAAGCCAGGAAAGAGACTGAGTGTCTTCCTTAGTGATGGAGTTTGAGGAATACCCCGGAGACACCACCAGGAGAGAACTGGCCAGAGTTGCTGGCCACGGCCCCGAGGTCAGAACTGGACGCAGCTGCAAGGGAGACACTTGCGGCCAGGAGAGCTGGGAAGGGAGGGGTCACTGGCCATGAGCAATGGGAACTGAGTCGCACAGGGAGAGAGCAAATGAGAACAGAGATTCCTGGTGTATTAGTGATCCCTAGGAGTGTAATAAATTACTCTCCAATTCAGTGACTTAGAATAACAATCACTGATGAGTTCTCCCAAGTTTTTGTGGGTCAGGAATGCAGACGGGGCGGTAGGGGGGGGGGGCCCTCTCTGCTCCATGACTTCTGGCCCTCAGCTGGAAAATCTGAGGGTTTGGGGTTGGAATCATCTGAAAGCTCATTTCTCTCCCACGTTTGATGGTTGGTGCTGGCTGCCAGCTGAGACCTTTGCTGGAATGCCTGCGTGTGGCCTCCACATGTGGCCTGAGCTCCTTCAAACATGGTGGCCAGGCTCCAAGTCAAGCAGAGAGGAAAGAGGGTGGGGAGGGTGAAGGGGAAGGAGAGAGTGGAAGGAGGGAAAGGGGTGCCCTCCAAGGGTTAGGCCTATCACCCGTGTGTGGCCATGTGCAGAGGGTCAGAGCAGTTCTGGTCCCTGCCCACATAGAAAAGTGTGAGGCCAGTGGCAAAGCCAATGGTAAATACAGAGTATGAAAGTAGACCTTGGGTAGCCATCTTGCACTCTACAATGGCACCCTTGATTGATTCACTGTAGGAGTCATCTTGATAGGCTCACTGTGGACATCATCCTGATAGATTCATGGCTATTGGAAGGCTACATCGCTGTCCCTAGGTGCCTCTCATGTCACCAGGCTGCCAGCAACCCAGAAGTTGAGGGAGAAGCTGCCATGCCCTTTGGGATAAAGTGTCAGAGCTGTAGACATTGGTACAATCTACCAGCCACACCAACCAATCCTCACATCAAGTGGTAGGAAACAACCCTAAAGCAAGGATGATGGAAAGGGGAGAATACTGAGAGTGGTTCTTTGTATGTTATTTTGGCCATGTCAGAGATCAAACTCAGGGCCTCACAGACAAGGTAAGAGCTGGGATGCTGAGCTCTATCCCTGGACCCCTGTGGTTACTGAGGAGTTCTATATTTACTGCATTCCTGTGTGTATTTAGTAGGATGTTAAACTTAGGAGGCTGAGTTATAAGATGTCCCTTCAGTTTTCTTATGTCCTCCACATAGTCCTCAAGTAGATTAGCAAATAAATTCATTGTCCCTGAGAATTGGAACAGGAGTTATAATGGATGCACTCACAGTAGCAAAAAAATTGTTTTAGTGTCACCATAGCCAAAAAGTCCACTGTCACATATCCCGAAAAATAAGCCCAGCCTGGTAAGATCTCCTGGTGGAAATGGTAAAGGGAGAGCTTGGCCAAGTGGGAAAGAATCTAGTATCTGTGTTTCCCACGTTTTGGACAGAACACAGGTCAGAAATATCCTATTAAGGAACAGATGGTAACTTGTGGGGAGGGGGGGAGTAGAGGGGTGTTTGGGTTATTCCCAGTGGGTGTTCAGGGTTCAAGGATCACTCCTGATGGTGCCCCAGGAACTATAAAAAGTGCCTGAAAGACATTCATGTGCAAGGCCAGCATCTTGCCCTGCTTAATCTCTCTGGCCCCAAATCTATTTGAGGAACTATTTGAGGAACTGTCCTGTCTCTGTCACAATGATGAGAATTAGAACAGTCATATGAGCTTGTGAGCTTGTGTTTCTAATGTAGGTCCCAGTAAAAATGCATTTACCAAACAGGCAGGCAGCAACTGGATTTTGTCCAAAGCTCCTGGTATTCTAATCCCTTGTCTGGGAAGCATATTTTGGGGGTGTTCCCAGTGCCAAATTCTAGAATGTGTTGGAGAGCTAGAGAGAGCACTAGCCCCACACAACCATCAGTGAAAATGACTGGTGTCCTGAGCTTAGCTCTGACAGTAGCCAGAGAAATTTTTGGGTACACAGATTCGGGGCTCAGATTTAGGAATCACCCCCTCACTTCCTTCAGATACCAACCCCAAGCCCATAGGGTACCTGTGCTTCTGACCCCCAATCCTGAGTCCAGGGATGGACCCACGATTTTTAGGGCTTGAGTCACTTGCTAAAGTAGTTGAGTGATCCTCCTGCTGCATCTACCAAAGGAAGAAAAATGCACAGGGTAAGGGACAACTTAGGGGACAGATTCCCCCACCATCTCCCCACACCCCCGTGAGCCCATCATCTTAATTCTCCAACATGGTTCTCTTAGATTTGAAAGGCTTCATTACATGGATATGAGTTAATGGCTGAGTCCACCTTCAGTCTTTCCCTCCACCTCCTGGAAGCCAGGGGCTGGATCTATACCAGCAAGAGACTTTCATCCTAGGGTACTTCTCCAAAGTTATCCCATTTATAGAATGAGGGATGCATGGGTTGCTCTCAACACATAGGAACTGCCAGGGGGTTGGGAAGCCTTATGCCTGACAGCAGTTAAAGACCAAATTTGTATTTTTTAGAGTCATAGTGTCCCAAGGACACACAGACAGAGGACATTGCAGCAAATTGTTCAATGGCAATGTCAACCCAGTTAATTAGTCCAAGACAATTCAAAAAAATTTATTCCCCTGGGCTATACTCATTCACACACAGGTAGCCACTGGGGCCAATGAGACCCAAGGAGAGGAATCCTGGAGACTTCTGATAGAGCAGCTTTGAGACAACATTGACGCTGTGAATGGCAAAGAAAAACCTTTCTCTGAACTTATTTTCAAACTAAATCGTTTGTTTGTTTGGGGCCACACCCAATGATTCTCAGGAGTTACTTCTGGTTTTACAGTCCTAAAATACAGTGCTCATGGAGACCACATGCATGTTTGGGATCAAACCTGGGTCAGCACATGCAAGGCAAATGTTTTACCCATCCCTGCACTTATTTTCATGTAAGTTCAAACAAACCAAGAGTCCAAGTTGTCCTTGGATTATGTGTTCTTCCAGCTTACAGTATATCCTAAGAACTCTCGTTCAGATATTAATTCAGAAATTTATCTCGGGGACTGGAGCAATTGCACAGCGGTAGGGTGTTTGCATTGCATGCAGCTGACACAGGATGGACCGTGGTTCAATCCCCCAGTGTCCCATATGGTCCCCCACGCCAGGAGCGATTTCTGAGAGCATAGCCAGGAGTTATGCCTGAGCATCACTCGGTGTGATTCATAAAACAAACAAGCAAAAAATAACAACAACAACAAAACAGAAATCTAACTCAGACAATGCCAATGATCAGCAAAGGATTCCAGCTGTTGAGACTAGTAACATTGGACCAACTTGTGCACTGGCAGGTTGTTATCCCCCAAAAAAACTCTTTGAACACCCCAGATCCTAATCACATTCATCTAGCCTGCCTTGCATGCCCCCTCACTCCAGTCAAAATGAAAATCCCCTCCTCTCTCTTCCATCACTTGAAAAAAATAAAAAGTTTGCAAAGTATCTCTTCTCTTAGCTTGAGATTCCCAGGCCACATAAGGAAAAAACTCACTGGAAAGAATCCAACAGTAATGATTAGCATGTCAAAGTGAAGAAGTGCGGAAGACCACAGTGGGCTGAAGGTTCCTACCCCGTGGTTTCTCCCTCCTGCACTCCCCCTGGCCCACTCCCTCGCTCTCTTTTCTTTCTTTCTTTTCTGGAAAATAGCAAAACTGAAATTTGAGTTTGAAGGGTGTGGGAGTCCAAATAGAAAAAAAGAAAAAATTATCTTCACCCTTCCAACTTTTGCTCCTGAGTAAATCATTATGCATTTGCTATTACTAGTTCTCCTAAGTAAGATTCTCTAGTACCAACTGATATAAATAGGGACTGTGGTTATTTATTAAAATTCAAAAGTGCTGAGTTCCTTAGGAAATTAAAACTCTTGCAATCGCCTCTCCACACCCACCCCTATCCCATCCCTCTCTCTACACTCCTCTAGGGATGTTTAGCCCAACCAGTGGTCATATTTTTCCCCCTGATTTCTTTTTTTATCTTTCCATGATGGCCCAGTTCCGTAATGATCTCAAATCTGAAACAAAGGACAAAATGGATCCAACTTGCTCTTCATGACTTGTACCGTTGGCAGCTCCAACTGAAGTACAGTATCCTAGAGGGACTTAAGTCGCCCTTCCCATTTATGGGCCCCTTCTTATGTGCCAAGTATCACATGGCTAGAGTCATTAACCCCAAGTACCACCCCGTAAGGTCTTATTTGATTCAGTTGATACTTGAGTACTTGGGGTTCACTAGAGGTCATGGCTAGAGATGGATAGACCAGGAAGTGGAGGAGGGCCCCCAGCCTCCTCCACCCCCAGCCCCAAAGCTAGTTAGTGTCCAGACACTTTCAAAGGACATGCAGGGAATGAGAGAGAGCAAGAGAGAGAGAGAGGGAGAGAGTTCAGTTCGGAAACTATGAACCAACTGTGTGCTCCCGCCAGAAGCTCATGTTTATGCAGTGCTGCTGGCGGCCAGGCGGGAAGTGCCACCCAAGGGTGGCAGGAGGGCGGGTGTGCACTGGGTCACGAAGGAGGGAAGGGGGCCTGGAGCCTCCCCCAGGGTGGAACCCGTGAACTCGAACTGGCACTCTTGGACCTCCACGTATCACAGCTGCACTGGGGCCCTCCACCCAGGGAGCCCCAGTTCACACATTTGATTGATTACAGAACAGGGACTGAAGCTTGTTTCTGCTCCCAGTCCCAGGCCTTTTTTTCCTGTAAACAGACCATCTTTCCGTGAAGCCCCACACAGACCTCTCCCCTTCTCCAGGAAACCTTGGTTGACCCCTCTGGCATGCGTGGTCTCCCCCATTCCCCATGCCAAAGACACTCCTTAACTCCGACTCTTGTTTGGCATTTACCATATACGCGCTGCTTTGTATGGTTAGCTAACTTTCCATCTTTGTGCGTTTATTTTGGCAAACTCCGAGGCAGGGGCTATATTTTATATGATTTTTTTGAGCACACATAATATTATTTTGTGTGCCTTCGGCAGGATCTTTAGCACAGCTCCGAGTAGGTTGCAACGCCCTTATGGTGGTGGATATGCCACGTCAACAGGCCGCCGGATGCACAGAGAGTGGGGGTTCTGGGGCTGTGTGGTAACACTTTGTACCTCGAAGGAAAGTAGCCTGGGCATGAAAGTCTGTGCTCCGGCACAGTAGCCGGGCTGTCTGCATTATCCCATATTCTTCCTCAACTAGAATCACCCAATTCGGGAAATGGTAGCAATGAGGAAGGCTCATGGAGCAGCTGAGCACAGCCAGTCCCAAACCAAGAGTTTCTGCAGACTCTGGGCACCCATGAGTAGCCCTCACTTTTGGGGTGTGTGAACAAACTGGTTGGCACTCTTTGTGCCCCAGCCCTTGTTTCGTGTTCACCAAAAAGTGAGTTCGGGATGAGACAGCAAACTTGACATCTCACTTGACAGCAACCTCCTTACAACTGTGCTGACTGCTGTAAGTGGTGGATTCAATTTATAGATGATCCTCGGGAAATAGAACCCTCTTCTGTGGATCTTACCCCACACAGCCCTAATGGAGTGCCCCCCCCAAAGGCGAATTCAGGTACTCCTGACACAGCTCTACAGGTCTATGATGTCAAACAGGGGCTATTCCTAACTTAGTGATCAGGAGACCAGACAATATTGGGGGTCAAACCCATGGTTCCTGCATGCAAAGCATGTGCTCAGTCTATCTCAATGGAATGAGCCCTCTCCCTGGCCCCAAATAGTCTTCCTTCCTTTCTTCCTTCTTTCCTTCCTTCTATCCTTCTTCCTTCCTTCCTCCCTTCCATTATCCCTTCCTTCCTTCCTTCTTCCCTCCCTCCCTTCCATTCTTGTTTTTTTCCTTCCTTCCCTCCTTCCTCCCTTCCATTCTTGTTTTTTTCCTTCCTTCCCTCCTTCCTCCCTTCCTTTCTTCATTTTTTCTTTTCCTTTTTACTGTTTCCCTTTCTTCTCGTATACCTTTCTCCTTTTTTAAAAAATATCTTTATTTAAGCACCATGGTGAAAAAACATGTTTGTAGTTGGATTTTAGTAATAGAAAGCACACACCCCTTCACCAGTGCAACATTCCCACCACCGATGCCCCTTCTTCCTCCTCTCCAACTCCCTGCTACTTCTCTGACTCGCTAGTTCTTGGTGTAGTTATTTCTCTAACTGCACTCACCACTCTTTGTGGTGAGCTTAATATTGTGAGCTGGTTCCTACAGCCCTCATCTCTATTGTTGCACCCCAGCCAAAGCAGTTTTTATGAAGATGCTAAGGTTCCTATGTCTTCCCCCCCTTATTACACCTACCCTGCTTTTTCCTCCTTGCTGCTGGGAGCTAGTGGCTTCTCTTTCAGCCACTCTTGGTAGATCTTGGTGTTCCTGGGGCTTTGTTTTTCCTCGATTGTCTTTCTTTCATTTTTTTCTAGGCAATACCATAATTTACAATAGCATTTATGTTGATGTTTCAGAAACACAAATTGTCACTGCACCACACCTACCTTCAGAGATTCCTATTTAAAAAAAAAACTTTCCAGGTTTTTTCTTCCAGATTTTGAAACAGTTTTAATTTCCTTTTGGGGGGCCACACTCAGTGATGCTCAGGGCTTAATCTACACTCAGGAATTACTTCTGGTGGTGTTGAGGGGGCCATATGTAATGCTGGGAAATCAAACCCAAGGTCATAACCCATACTCAAGGCAAGAACCCTACTTGCTGTACTATCATCACTTCAGCCCCACACTTGCCAAAGGGGGGAAAAAATGGCAGTAAAGGGAATTGAACCTAGGGTCTCAAACACGTAAAGCAAGTACTCTATTGCTGCACTCCAGGCTGGCCCATTTTTTGTTTGCTTTATTTATATTTTTTTGCAGTACTGAAAAGACTCAGATCCCATGGTGGAAGCAAGGCACATCCTTTACTGGTGAGCCGTGTCCCTGGGCTCCAGTCCATTTCTGAAAATTTTAAGCATTGCCCACATGTACCTATACAGTCTCAGTCTGTTTGAGCACACAGCCAAAATGCAGAAAGCTCAACGTGGACAGCCCAGTTCACCCCCATTAAGCCCCCTTTCTCTCTCTCCTCCTGCAACCACTAATTGGATCAGAGCGGCTAAGCATTTATTTTTGTTTCCTTTAGTTGTCCATTTGTCGGAGTTCTCTATGCACCACATAGGAGTGAAATCACAGTGTTTGTTTTTCTCCATCTGACTTATTTCCCTCAGCATGACACCCTCTGGGAGCATCCCTCCTGCTGCAAAGGGCAAGATTACATCTTTTGTGTCTGACAGAAGGGGGACCCTACTTTGTGTATAACTCACATCTTCTTTATTCGTTTCTTTGTAGTGCTGAGACCTCACCGGTGTAAATCAGTTGTTCCTAGCAGAACTACATTCGGCTCCTGAACGACTTCTTTATCTACTTACTCATTGTCAGTGATCTTAGATAACAAAATTCTAATTTTCAGTTTTGATTTTGTCTATGGAAAATGTCAACAGATATAACCACATTTAAAAATTCAAAAGTTTTCAGGGTCAGAACAATAGTACAATAGGTAGGACTTTTGCCTTGCTAACACGGCTGGCTGGCTGGCTGGCTGGCGGGGTCCTATCTCTGTCGTCTTTTATGAGCCCCCACTCTCCTCCCAGCCCTGCCTGGAGTGATTCTGAATGCAGAGCCATGAGTTAGCCCCGAGTGTCGCTGAGTGTGGTCCCCAAACAAACAAACAAAACAAACAAACTAAAAGGAAGTTTGGACACCACAATAACTTGTAGGAATGCAAAGGAATTCGGAGAACAAAAGTCTGTAAAACGGCAGCAGCAAGAACTCAGAGCGGCAGCATTGTCTGGCTTTTCCTGGGCCGTCCCCACCCTTCTCCCCGAGTTTAGAAAGAGTTTAGAAAACCGTGTCTGAGAATCTGTTTAAACCTTGACTAGTTACACTTTGAGAACCCCCCCCCCCCACTTTCGGCCCCGGGCCGGCCACTAATCAGTCACTCCCAGGACAGAACTGACCCCTTTTAGGTTCGGGGAAAATGCTGAAAGGGTTCAAGCTGCTGATCCCCAAGGCAGCCCCTTGTCATCCCACTGTTTCTAACGGGGGCTCTTTGTTCTACATTTGGTGTTTCACCTTGAACTCTGGGCTTTGCTTTGAAGCAGAACCTGGGCTGGTGTTTGTGAAAC
>PVKC010051055.1:0-10468 GCA_004027635.1 Crocidura indochinensis
ATATGGTCCCCCAAGCCTGCCAGGAGCGATTTCTGAGTGTGAAGCCAGGAGTAACACCTGAGCTCTTCCTGGGTGTGAACCCCCATTCAAAACCTAAGCTAGTCAAATCCACATTGAAAAACAACAAACTGGGAGGCATCTCATTACCTAACTTGAAGCTCTACTACAAAGCAATAGTGATCAAAATATTATGGATCTGGAACAAAAACAAACTTATAGACCAGTGGGTCAGAATAGAATAACAATGGTCAATTTATATTTGACAAAGAAGCCAAGAACTTGAAATGTATTAAAGACAGTCTATTTAACAAATGATTTGGAATAATTATTGGATCAATCAAACTATGTGTATGAAATTATGAAAATGTAGATTGATCCATATCTCACAACATACACATAAATCAATTCAAAATGGAATACCTTTATGTTAGACCAGAATCAATAAATTTTATTAAAGAAAACATAGGAAGAACATTATAAGACTTAGACCTCAATAAAGCCTTTAATGGTAGAGTGCACGGCTAAGAGCTATGGTATCAACTCTGAAGTAATGGAATTACATCAAACTAAAGTTTTTGTATGGCAAAAGAAACAGAATAATATTAGATAACAGCTAATTAAATAGGAAAAATATTTTGCATTCCACACTTCAGATAAATGTTTTGTATGTAGGATACACAAAGTACTCACAAAATTTTACTCCACAAAAACTATAAAGCCCATCAAAAAATGGAGAGAGAACATTCAAAGACTTATCTCAGAGGAAAACTAACAGATGGCAAACCGACAAATGAAAAATATGCCCATCATCTTCGCATTAGGGAAATCTAAATCAAGACAATAATGACATATCATATTACACCAGTGAGATTGGTGCATATAAAAATACTGAGAATAATTTGTGTTGATAGGATGTGTTGAGAAAGAAACTCTCATCCACTGCTTGTTGGAATGCTGTCTGATCCAACCCCAATGGAAATCAGTATGGAGTGTTCTCAGTAAACTCAAAATTGAGTTGCTATATGACCCAGAAATCCCACTTTTAGTAATTCATCACCAAGATATATTCCATAACACGAAGAGGATACTTTAAAACAAGACAAACTTCTTGTTTTAAAGAAACAGTAGACTTCTACAAAAATATATGACACACAATTCTATGACAATGAAAGGCTATATAAGATACAGAAAAGATCATTTCATAGTAAAGACAGCATATGTACAACAGGAATAAATTACACTGCTAAGCATATTGATGTCCATATAGTGGAGTCTAAAAATGCTTTTAAAAAAATCTGTTAATAGACTCGAAGGAAGACTTCAATAGTAACATTATAGTAGGTGGAGAATTTACAGAACTCTACCACCTCTTTATAGGTCAAGCAGGCTAAAGCTCAACAAGGAAATACTGGCTTTTATTATAAAAGGGAGAGAGTGTTAGTAGAAATATATAGGGCTTTTTACCACCCAAAGCTGATTACATATTCTTTTCAAATATGCATGGGAATTCTTTAAGATAGACACTTTTTCACTGCTGTTTGGATGTTTATTGGTTCAGTCTTTCTGCAAAACAATACTGGGATTCTGATAAATCTAGGAATTGAGCTCCCATATGATTCACTGGGAATATATACTGAGGGTTCAAACTTACAATAATTAAAGCATCCGCCTCTCATGTTGAATGAAGTTCTATTCCTACAGAAAGAATATGGGCATAACCCAAATGCCCCCAAACAGATGAGTAGATAAAGAAGCAGTTGTTTGTTCTCATTCTTTGTGATGTGTGCCAGTCTCTGTGGTGTGAGGTGGTACCTCATAGTTATTTTGATTTGCATCTCCCTGAAGGTTAGTGTGTGGAGCATTTTTTCTTGTGCCTTTTGGCCATTTGTATTTCTTCTTTATCAAAGAGTCTGTCCATTTCTTCTTCCCATTTTTTGATGGGATTAGATTTTTTTCTTGTAGAGTTCTGTCAGTGCCCTGTATATTTTGGATATATCATGTGAATGAATGAGGGAACTGGAAAGCCTGTCTAGAGTCAGGTGCGGGCGGGGTGGGATGGAGGGAAATTTGGGAATGTTGCACTGGTGAAGGGGGATGTTCTTTACATAACTGAAACCTATTCACAATCATATTTGTAATTAAGATATTTAAATAAAGAAAAAATATATATTAAAAAAGCAGCACATCTACATGATGGAAGGCTATATGGCAATTTGCTTATATGGTTAAATATGGAGAATATTAAGCTAGCAAAATGAGTTAGAGAGAGAAAGAGAATATGATCACTCTAATTTGTTCAATATATAAATGATCACTGCTAATAATACCCAATGAGAATAAAGATGACAGACAGTCCATGGTAAGAAGATTGCCACAAAGAGCAAGGAAATGTATAATGATAGAGAAGGGACCACTATGACAATGATAGTTGGGAATGGTCACTCTGGACAAAAATTGGGGGCTGAAAATAAGTACATAAAATGATACTGCTTCAATAACAATATTGCAAAAAACAGTCTCTAAAATGTAAAAAGGAAGAATGCATGTGTGTATGTGTGTGTGATAGAGACTGAAAGAAAGAAAAAGGGAGAGAGAGGGAGAAATAAGAAAAGTGCATCCTGTAGAGGTATGCACAGGGAAAGGAAGGGCGAAGTTATGGGAGGAAGAGAAATAGGAAAACTTGAGGCACTGATAGCTAAAAATGTAGACTAGTAGAGGAATAGATGTTGGACATTTTAAGACTACAACTCAATCATGAGCAACTTTTTAGTTATCTCACGGTGATTAAAAATTTAATAAATTGTAACAGCACAAATGCCTATAATGCTGACACATTCTGTAACTGAGTGTTAAGCTTAATATTATGTAATATTAAATATCATAAATATTATTTTATGTATGTACATTATAAATATTATAATCAAATATTAATCATAATTTAAATATGGTTACCTATGATTTAATTTTTTAATATTAATTTTCATTCAACTAATATGGATATCTTAACTTTATATTTATCATAAAAATTTTATTCTTTAACATTAGATTATTATATGCATTTTTGTATGACTTGTGTAGTTCTTGATTTCCTTTTCCTATTTTATTTGCCTTCAGTTTTTATTGGATATTCCTACTTCATCTACTTTCCTTAATAAGACTTGTCTCATTTACTGTATAACCTAAAAAGAGAATAAATTAGAAATCCAGTTCCTGGTCATTTTACTCATATCTGCAGTTCTATAGGGGCCCTTGATATAGCAATTATTTTAATTAGTAATATTTATTAAATAAGTGAATTTTATTTACACTAAATTATTATATAGTCCATTTGATAATGAAGATGAATAAATTTGATCTAGACTCTGTCTAAAATGTCAGTACTATCCTTCCTTCTACCTTCCCGTCTCTAATAATCTCTCCTTCCATAATCTTTAATAAAACTAAGTTTCTACTTACATTTCAGTTTATTCTTAACTGTATTTTGTGTGACTTGAGAGATTCTAAATTCAAACCTCTGACAAAATTTTACTCAGATTGATTATTTGAGAATTTTCCCCTGTACATATTCCATAAATCCCAATTTTGTTGACCTATATTTCTGTTCTAAATTTATTTATTTATTCATTCATTTAGAAACTCTGTTTTACAAAACTATTAGAGTTTCAGGCATACAGTTACATTCCCACCATTGATTTAAGAATTGCTCACCAATGTCCTTATATAACTTCTACATCTGTACTCTGCTTACCTCTTTAACAGATATTTAAATAATTAGATTTTAATATTAAATTTCTGTTAAATTTTATATTAAATTATTGTAGATTTGTTCTCATGATTGGTTCATACATATACCTGTCCTTTACACTACTGTTATATCATCCAAAATCATTGACTATTGCATCTGTTACATTTTAATTCAGTTATCCATTTTCTTCCTCAGAATTTTCAGTTTTGTAATATGAAACCAAGAGTTTGGCCACATTTGATCATTTTCACATCCTTCTCTTGTTACTCTGTCCCATAAATAAGTGAAAAGTTTTGGTATTTGAACTTCTCCTTTTCTGGCTTACTTAATTTGACATGATATTAATTTCATTCAAATTTCAGAGAATTGTATGATTTCATACTCCATTGTATGGCGTACACAAAACGTCAAAGATAATACATCAGACTACATATTTCATTATTTATTAATTTTCCATTGTACATTGGATGCTCAAAAATCTCATTATTTTTTGATGTGCTAAAATTAACATAACTGTGAATATATATTTTTAAATGCTTGGTTTTATTTTTGTTTGGAATTATGTATCAAGAAGTAGAATCACTAGCTCATGTGGGAACAGTGGTTGCATTTTTATTTTTTGAGAAATATTATACTGTTTTTCTTATGAGTTGAAGCAGAAAACATTTCCAAGTAGTAAGAATCTTGTTTTATTACATTTATACCAAGATTACAAGTTGTTTTCGATCTTTTGATTTTTCCCACTCCATTGATGTGCATTCATAAATCATTGTAATGTTTATTTTGTATTTTACTCATATAAAAGAATGATAAACTGTTTTTCGTGTGCCTACTGAGTCTAAGTCCTTGGATAGCTGTTTCCATTTCTTTATGTGGTTGTTGTATATTTTGGATATTGGTACTTTGATATTGGCCATATGTCTGATGTATTGTGTGCAAATATTTTGTTTCACTAACTGGTGTCTTTTAATTTTAGTCTGCATTTTTAATAACATGCAGAAACTGTCTAAATTTAACATTTTTTACAAACATACATATTTTTCTTGTTTGTTTTGTTTCTGTTGTCTTTGCTTTTTTTTTTTGTTTTTTTTTGTTTTTTGGGCTACACCCAGTGACGCTCAGGGGTTACTCCTGGCTATGCGCTCAGAAGTCGCTCCTGGCAGGCACGGGGGACCATATGGGAACCGGGGGATGGAACCGTGGTCCATCCTAGGCAAGGCAGCAGGCACCTTACCTCCTGCGCCACCTCCCGGCTCCCTGTCTTTGCTTATTAAATCACATTTTTAACACAATTTTGAGGTCCAAACTCTGGTATGGTCTGTCTATATTTTCTTCAGAAAAACTTAATAGATTCTGTTCTCATCTTTGGGCTTTTGATCAACTTTAACTATTGTATAAGATACAAACCAAATTTTATTTGTTATTTTGCATGTGATTTTCTAATTTTAGCAGCAACGTTTTTTGAAGAGGCTAAATTCCAATTCATGTACCTAGTTCTTTTGTCATAAATTAGTTATCCATACATCTCAGTATTTATCGTTGGGCTTTTAATTTGTATGGCTAATTCTTTTAGAGACAAAAGTTAACTTGTTTTATAAATGTCTTTGAATAGTTGTATAATGAAAATTCATTGATGATAGATATTGACTATTATTGTTTATCATCATAATCAGATATACAGTATGCATAAATGAATCATATAACACAAGAAATCAAATATATTACAAAAATAAATCTATAGTCTAGGCAAATATTTATTACTTATAATAAAATAAAAATTTGATACAAATTTTTATAATTAAAAATTGAAAACATGCATTGTCACAGTTGGTTTTCTGTTTTCACCATTAGTTTAGTTTCTGTATAAGAATGGATTGAAGCATAAAATGCAAAAATATCAATATTGAGAAACTTAAAATATAAGGAAATATAGAAGCAACAATATACTAAGAAAGAAAAATGAGAATATATCCTCAAAATATAAATTATTTTTATTAAGATGTTTCCTGGATGTAATCTTTGCCCCTGACATTCCAGAGAGAGGATATATCGTTTGATATGTAATCTAGAAAAGTAAGAGGTAATTTTAGAAAATAACTCCAGAGATGATATTGCTCGCCTCTGGCATTTTGTTTATAAGAGCATCCATTCATGTCTACTTGGGCTTATTGAATAATATCTACACTGTTCTTAAGGCATGTATCAAACATGAAGTTTTATTACATTAATTCTCTTAGGTTTTGCACAATGTGAAAATGTTTAATCTTCTTAATCAGATGATTTTATTTATCAAATATCTAATGGGCATAAAAGCAATTTTATTAATTTGACTTAGTTTTTATTGCAATATTATACAATAGCTTAAAATGTATGATGATGAACTAGGATTTGAATAAAAACAAAAAAGTAGAAACTAAGAAGTCTAAATTGAGTGAAACATAAGTATCATCCAAACAATTTTAGTCATTGAATTTTTGTTTTCTTCATTTTTTGCACATAATTACTTAAAACCCACATTAAATTCTCAGAGACTTAATGTAAGCTTAAACATACTTACTTTTGTTAAAATCAGTATTATCAAACGAATTCCCAATTACTATTATTCAAAACATAATGTTAGGCCCCTGATGCTTTTTGCCTGGTGAGGAATTTTTTTAAATTCTCTGGACGCTCCAGGACTCCGCAAATAGCCAGAATCCTCATATTTCACAGGATACTATTCTTGCTACTCATCTCCCAGGTAAGGATATGTTTCCCAACTCCCTGTTCCTTTGGTTTCCACCTGACTCTTCAACCCTCACCAAGATCTTCACTCAGCCCTCAGCTAGGGTGTAACTGCATTCTAAAAAATAATAAAGGGGAGGAACCCTACCTATGTTAATGGTAGCAGTAAAAAGCCTACAGCAACTTAAGTCACTAGAAAAAGCTTAATCTCCCAGATAGAATTTCAGTTTCACAGTAATTAAACTGTTAACTAAATTGAAGAACAAAAAAATAAGAATATACTAGGTCATTAAAAATACAATAAAGAAAATAAGCTGAGTCCAGAGAGATAGCACAGTGGTAGTGCATTTGCCTTGCAAGCAGCCAATCCAGGAAGGATGGTGGTTCGAATCCCAGTAATTCATATGGTCACCAGGAGTGATGTCTGAGTGCAGAGCCAGGGGTAGCCCTTGAGTGCTGCCGGATATGAGCCAAAAAAAAAAATCTAAATGAAACAAATAAACTGTGGAACAATAAAAGTAGGACAAAAACAGTGACCTATAAAACAAGATGCAAAAACCATTCATAAAGAACATAAGAAGAATAAGAAATGTAATAACTATGGGGCAGCCTAAAGAAATAGTACCTAGCACCGGTATTACAGACCACCAAAGGAGAAGAGATATGGTGGGAGTTGCTTTGCTAATAATAATTATACAGCATTTATAGCAAAATAATGATAGCAAAAAGACTTTCCTAATTTGAAGAGAAGCTTAGGTTCCAAAATCAAGGAAGCTAAAAGACCAGTTATAGTAAACCCAAACAGAAAAACTTTTACCTTTATATTTCCATTTTCTATTTACTTGAACTCATTTAGTACAAACAAGTTGACCAATTTATCTATGTTCTTTGAGTAGCCACTTACTACATTTCTTTTTCTCTATAATAATGATTTTCTTTTTAGTTATTTTTATTCTCAGTTTTCTGTTAGTGGTGCTCTCCTCTCCAAATAGTCTTATTTAGTCTCTAAAAATAACCTTCCCAAATTCTTCTATTTCAGTTCTCTTTCGTCCATAATTTGTCCTTCCACAATCCTAGAGAATGTATATTCATCTAATGGGCAGTAAATATCAATATAGATTAAAAACAGAAAAGTACACATAGATTTTTTTGTTGTAGCTCTGGCTTCCCAAGCTCAGTTAAAATATGACCTTTCAAAATTAAAAACCTTAATATGTAATACTTTACTGATACAAATAGGTCTGATATTTGTTATTCCTTACAGGAGAGGAAGATATTCAAAACTTCACAATTTTCTTGGATCACAAGTATTTCTGCCACTCAAATTCTTTTGTATTTAGGTTAAATCAAAATAAATCATTGATTAGCAACTAGTTCTTAATGAAATCACATAAAGAAAAGGATACCTTAATATATTTTAGAGTTGTTTACTACAAAATCTCTGATTTACAAAGTATATGTTTATATTTTTCTAAACATTATCAAATATAAAACAGCAAATTTTAAATCTTTTAAACCTCAAAATACTTTAATGTTATATTTCAGAAAAATATTATGGAATAGTATGCTGAAAAAATTCTGCATAAAATTGGTGGAGACAAATGAAATTGACTACATTATTGAATTTAGGAAAGAGATGAGGTCACAAGATCTTTTCAAGATTTTCCTTCTTCTTGTTAAATAACCCTACATTGAATTTCTACAATATTTATCTCAGATTGTATTAAAATAGGGACTATTTGACAAAAATGACAGATTTAAATGAGTTAGCTAAATTATGTTCGAGAGATTCTTTACTAATTACTAGAGGGCAACAAACTGAGGACAGACAGGTGTTTAGTGTATAGAGAGCTTTGTTTCCTACTTTTCTTTCTGCTTATTACGTATTTATTTTGGGGCCACACCAGTTAGTGTTTAGTATCTATTATTGTCTCTCTGATCAGGAGTGATCTCTGGCAATACTCATGGGATCAATGGGATATATATCTTGCCTGGAGTCAAACACCTTAAAAGCCAGCTAAGCAACTACTTCATCTCCTATACTATCTATCTGTTAGGTAACAACCTAACAAAGGTTGTTTTAAGGATTAGGGTGTGAAGAAATTTGGCTTAACAGGATAAGAGTTTGTCATTCTGTTTGAAGCAGATATTGGAGATTTAGCTAATAACATCTGATGTCTCCCATTTGTCTTCCTGAAATTTTCCCCAAACTGCGGTTTTTCATGCCATAAAATCTGATCTAATGTCTTGGCCTTGAATATAATTAATTATGCTGTCAGCATTATGTAGCTGCATTACTCAGTTGTTACATAATAATGACTAAGCATTCCATATATACAGTTGCATCAAGACAATATAGGCTTACATAAGCAGTTATTTATAAGGTTGAGAAGCAACAGATCATGCGTTCTCTGGCAGAGATCCCCTTAGCTAAGCACTTTAGAAATACAAAAATAAACAATTAGCATACAGGTACTGAATTAATGCTTGGTAAAGGAAAAAAAGTGAAAAATGTGTACAGGAAATAGAAAACATGGCTTTGTAGCCAAACAGATATATTTAAAGTTTCAATATTCTCAAAATGCAGCACCATGAAATTCAAAAACAAAGATAGTGCTATAAAGAAAAGAAAGTAATTTTTATTTGTTGAAGGAAAGTTTTGTGACTGGTGCTACTTGTTTTGATTTAAGCATACATCATATCTAATATATCTGCAAGTTTGAATTAGAAGCTCTCACTGAACCTTGATTGCAAGACCATAAAGGTGATTTACTAATAGGCATAAGAATCAATAACTTCTTTTTACATAAGAGCAAATAATATGTGTAAATACTGAATGCTATACTTTATGTTTGCAGGTCTATCTTATTGCACAGCAATATATCCAAATAGTATTTTTATGTGTGAAATTTTTTATTTAATTATGGGATTATTTTCTATTGTGAAACAAGAAACAAATTCTCATTAGACTATAATTTAGAGATTTTTATTGAGAATTTTATTCAAACAAACATCGGAGGTGTCCAAAGTTGGCAAAGATACTAAGCTGTTTGTAATTTTGGTTTTTAATCAGTTAAGATAAAATTAATGACAGATTCTTGTATCATCATTGTCAGACATATTGATTTATTTTTTAAGGGAAAATTCACAATTTTCATGTTTCAAAAATTCCAGAAAAGTGTTCATATGCTTTTAGAAATTCCTCTTTCTACCTTCTCCCCTCCCTTTTTCTCCCATTTGTTCTTTATTTCTCTCTCTCTCTTTCTCTCTCTCTCACACACACACACACACACACAAACACACACATTCACCGCTCACTAATAGCATCAGGAGGCCAGATAATATGACATTCATTTTCTGGCAGTCTCATTGAAGCTCCCATAACCCAATTGTGCCTCAGGCTTCTAGAATTTCATGATTTTTTTTTCTTCTTTTTTTTTTCTTCTTTTTTTCTTCTTTTTTATTTTGACCAAAGTGAATTACAAATCTTTCACAATAATATTTTGGTACATATGACATTGAATCACAGGCATTCTCACCACCAGTGTTGTCCTCTCTCCATCCCTGTTCTCAGCATGCATCCCATATCACCCTCCTTTGTCCCCCAGGCTGCTATTATAAGTGGTCCCCTCTGTGTCTATCTTGTTGTAGAATGGATTTTGATTCTGTTGTCATTGACTTTGAATTTGGTGTTTGAGTCTGATCATTTCTTTATTTCTACTCAATGTTCATATGACTGAACTGTTTGATCTTGATACATTCCATTTTTTCCCCTTAATTTATGAGGCAAAACAAGATGATTATGCTATGTGGTTCTGTTTGCAGGAAAAAAATGAAAAAAAAGAAAAAAAAAGAAAAGGGAAAAAACAAACAAACAAACAAAAAAAAAAAACAAACACAAAACCAGGAGGGGTCAGTCTAGAGGTTAGGCTATATGCAAGACAAGTGATTTAACTGCTATATTATCTATCCGACTCTAAATTTCTCTTTCTATTTGGA
>PVKC010051056.1:0-10477 GCA_004027635.1 Crocidura indochinensis
GGGGGGGTCATGTCACGGCAGGGGGTATGTGATCGAGTTAGCAGGAGTATCCATAGAGGCCTCTGTGTGGGGGTGTCAGGTTCTTGTGTGTGTGTGTGTGTGTGTGTGTGTGTGTGTGTGTGTATCTGGTTTGGGGCCACACCCAGTGGCACTGAGGGGTCACCCCTGGCTCTGTAATCAGAAATTACTCCTAGCAGGGGGACCATATAGGATGCTGGGGATGGAACTTGGACTAGCTGTGTGCAAGGCAAATGACCTCCCTGCTGTTCTGTCACTCAGACCCCCAGAGGGACTTCTATAGTGAGATGGTCCCCATGGACACTGTGGGAAGGAGGTGACAAGGGTTGAATAGAGAGGGTGGTGTGTGGCCTATAGGAGGACAGCGACTAGGATCGAGGCCGAGTGTCCCAGTCTCATGACTGTCCTGTCTCAGTGGTGGCAGCCCCCTTGTCCTGGCCCTGTGTTACATGGGGCACCCCCAATGGGCTTGGCGGGGTCCATCCTGGGTTAGCTTCGTGCAAAGCCGTGCTATCGTGCTATCGCTCTGGCCCCTTGCTGCTGGTTTTCTGCCTTGACCTGGGGGGCTCCTGCTTTCTGCTCTAAGCACCCCCCTCTCCCCTGCAGCCTATGGGTCCTGTCATTAAGCCTCCTTGATAACAGAGCCCAGAGAGGAGCTGTGTCAGCCACCCACTGGGCCCAACCCAGCCCTGCAGCTGGGTGGCGGGTGAGGCTGATTTGTTCAACTCTCCTGGGGGTCACATTGTGTCCTGACTGTGTGTCCTCGGGGGAGTGACTTAGCCTCTCTGAGTCTCTTTGCCAAGCAGGGCAGGGCCCAAGCATTGTCTTAACAGAGCTGTCACCTGGAAGGGCCCCAGGCCTACCGTTCTAGCCCAGCTCTTGTCCCTTCTCTGCCTCTCTCTGTGCTTTGTCTCTAGGGTGAATGGGGATGAGGTGGGTGTCCTCCAACTCCCCACTGCAGGGTCCTGGGAAGCCGGCTGGCCTCACCCTGTGCCTTGCCCTCTTGAGCCCCTGTTTCTGTCTCTGGATCGCACAGGCCTGAAACCGGGCTAGGCCCTGCAGGAGGCGT
Source organism: Crocidura indochinensis (assembly GCA_004027635.1). Taxonomy (NCBI): domain Eukaryota; kingdom Metazoa; phylum Chordata; class Mammalia; order Eulipotyphla; family Soricidae; genus Crocidura; species Crocidura indochinensis. The sequence goes on from PVKC010051056.1 coordinate 1,088, forward strand.
GTCCCTGGCGGGACCTGGTGGGACCGGATGAGCCAGGCCGGGCTCTGGCAGGGCGCCCTCCGCCAGCCCGGGCTGGCCCCCTCATGAAGCTCCACGGTGACCTCAGGCCTGTGCCCCAGACTCAATGCCAGACTGAGGGGCTCCATTCCCTGATTCTCTCAAGTCCTGTGAGATTCTCCCCTGGGTTTGAGGAGAGGATTTGGGGGAAAAGCTAGACTAAAGGCTCAGAGGCTGGGGTGTACAGAGGGTGTGTGGAGGCCAAGGACCCACCTTCCTCCCTTCTCCAAGCCCCATCTTCTAGCTGAACCTCAGTTTTTCCCAACACCTCTCTGGGAAGCTTGGGGGGACCTTGGCCCCCCTTTGGTTCCTGCACAGCCCCCACTTTCCGAAGCCCGGGCGGTGAGGAAGTAGCGCGTGACCCTAGTGTTGTCAGTTCGGGGAATCAGAGATGAACGTTTTCTGTCTGTTGTCTCTGGGCTTCGGGGAGGGGATGAGGCCAGGCCAGCACCTGTATCAAGCACCTTTGGGTGTCCGTGCTGGTGGCTCTGTCTGTGCTTTCTGATCTCACCTGATGGGCTAAACCTTTGGTGCTGATGCCCAGAAGGGAGCCATGGAATCCCAGAGGGCACATGTCTGCCTGGGGCCACATAGCCAGTAAGGGACAGAGCTCCGTGCCCCGTGGACCTGGTGCTATGTTTGAAACAGGGGCTGCCCCGTCCCCCTGTTCCTTCTGTCCAGCCCGAGGTGCTCCTTGCTCAACACTGACTCACCAGCCACTCGGAGGTGCTGAACCAGCAACGGCCAGGCAGCGCCCAGGCCAGGCCAGCACTGATTAGATCCTTGATGAGATGGTGGTGGCGCTGAGCCATGAGGACCCACCACCCATTTTTCGGGTAGGAGGACTGAGGCTGGCGTGGAAGCCCCTGCCGGCACTGATGAGATGAGGGTCTTGGGGTCCGCCGGGCCTTTGGGGACTCAGTCTTGGGAGCTGGTGAGAGACCCTTTGCCACTCAGAGCCCCATTTCTGTGTCAGTGAAATGGGGGTTGCCCAGGGCAGGTAGAGGGCAGCAGGAGCAGAGCTGGGTGGACGAAGTTCTGCCAGGCCTAGGGTTTGGCACAGGCTTAGGAGGGAGACAAGTTCCAGAGTCCCCTGAGCCTTTGGGGGTTGTGCAAGTGTGCCGTCCCTGGCCTCAGTGGTCTTTCCTATAAGGTGGGAAGGGACGTGTCTCCGGCTCCTGAGCACTGCCTTACCATAGGCACCTGGTCACATTGGGGGTTCTGGGCCATCAGGATTGGCCAGAGTCACCCCAGAAGGGGAGGCATTGTAGATGGGAGTAGTATAGGCATAGGGTGTTAGGGGGTCTGCAATGAGGGAATGGCGTGTTTGGGGGGGAATGTGAGCATATGTGGTTATGAGCATGTGTGTGTATACATATGTGTGTTTGTGAGAGTATTTGTGTTTGCATTTCCCCCACATCCCCAGAAGTGGCCTCAAAACTGGCCAGTGGGCCCTCCCCATGCAGGCCAACTGAAGTCAAGTGGTCTCTGTTCCCAGGGTAGGCTGCTGCGATTCACCACTCAGCTGTGCCTTCAGGACGGGAATCAGGACCTCCCCCTTCACCCAACCATCGAGCACATAACGCCTGGGCCTCTAGGGTGCGAGAGGACTTTGGGACCTGTGGAGCTGCTCTTGGGGCTCTCTCCTTCCGGGGCTTGCCTGTGCCTGGCTCAGGCACCCGTGTAGGCCGAAACCCCCTTTCCTTTGGGGCAGTCGAAGGAGTTTGGAGGTGCTTGGCTCTGCCTGTGATCTGGGGGGGCACCGTAGCTGTCAGGCACACACAGGCCTGCATGAAGCTCTGGGCACCTACAGGCCAAAAGGACACAGGACTTCGAAGATGGCCCTGGGTGACTGTGGAACCTTTGTGGGCAGTCGTGCCTCACCTTTATTTCTGCCCTTTCTCCTCCCCGCTCTGCTTTGTCTCTCCAGTGGCCTATCATTGTCCTTGTCAGCATTTATGATTCTTGCCATGGTCTCTAGTCTTTATTGCATTTCTTTTCTCCAGACCATCAAAGCATTGCCTTCTCACAAACTTTCCCACGGCCCTGCCGGGCAGGGCAGCGGGCAGGGCTGGGGGCAGTGGACAGGCATGAATCCCTGTATCCCACAGGCACATCCCACCCCCTAAAGCCCTGGAGGGAGGGAAGCAGGGATGTGGTACCCAGTGGGTGTTGGGTGGTGCCCAGTGTCTGGTGGGTATTGGGTGGTGCATGGTGGGCAGTGGCTGGTTCAGGGTATGCTATGAACCGCAGCCCAGATTTTGTAACTTATTGAAACCTGGCTTGGACCATTCCAGGGGGCCAGAGCTGACCCTGGAGCCGGGGACCAGCGGCTTCTTTGCCCTCTGAGAGATACACTGGCACATGGTTAGTCTAGATGGGGGCCACAGGGACTGCTGGGTTGCTCTGACAGGGACCAAGTCCTCCCCTAGAGCTGTGAGCCTGTGCCCCAAGTACCTCTGTAGAGGGAGCAAATGTGAGGGGGAGCAGGGCCCCTAGGACTCCATAAATACTAAGACAGGGGCTATAGTGGGGACCCCCTTGGGAGGCTGTGGGGTGGAAGAAGTGGGGTGCTGAGCTGTCTGTGTGGAAAGTTCTAGAATTGGGGAACCTCAGGCTTGAGCTGCCTGTCTGCCTGGGTCCCCCTGAAAGACCCACTGTGAGACCCCTAAAAGCCCTATCCAGGCTGATCTCTATACTGCTCCCTATCAAGGTCATCCTCACTGCCTCCTGGCTCTTCCTGTGGGGGTGTACCTGCTCCTAGCTCTCTTGGGGAAGCTTCTCTCAAATAGAAGTGTTGGGGTTCATCTGTTCAGAGCCCCCTTTCCCTTTTTTCCTCCCTTTTTCCACACTGAGGAGCAACCCACTCCTGTGGGCTGGGACCCCACTCTGGCCCCTGCACCCTGGCCAAATGCCACGGCACTGCCCAGTCCTGCAGGTCAGCTGGATGAAACTAAAGGGGTCAAGATGCCCCTCCATGGCCTGACCCTCCCTGCACCAGATACTCCCAAATTGGGAACAGGACTCCCCATTTGCTCCTGAAATCCTGGTGCAAAAGGGCCTGTCTAAAATAAATAAATAAATAAAAATAATTTAGCATACATAGAAGAAAAAAAAAGGCCTGTCTGAGAGAAGACCGTGCCCATCCAACAGGATCACAGAGCACCCTTGACTTAGCAGCAGGTCTGATTTGGGGTGCAGAATCCCTGCTCCTTTCCGTCAGTGCCTGGGTTTCCGCTGGTGTCAGCCCTATCTCTTCCCTCTTCAGTCCTGGTCTGTGCCCAAATCCTGTTCCTGGCCAGGCCCCACCACCACACCCCTGCTCCTGTGGTTGACCCCCATGGCACCCCATTCCTGGGCCCTCTCTTTTTATTTATTTATTTTTTGGTTTTTGGGTCACACCTGGCAGTGCACAAGGGTTACTCCTGACTCTATGCTCAGAAATTGCTCCTGGCAGGCTCAGGGGAACATACGGGATGCCGGGATTCAAACCACCAACCTTCTGCATGAAAGGCAAACGCCTTACCTCCATGCTATCTCTCCGGCTTCTCCTGGGCCCTCTCTTGCAAGCTCCTTCTTCGCAGCTCCATTGGGCCCCCATTCTGATATCCACCTTACAGCGTCCTGGACTCTTTGGGTTCCTCTCTCCAGCACCCCTTGACACCCCTTATGGATGCTGCCCCACACTTCTGGCCTGGTCCAGTCCTTCCTGCCTCCCCTCTGGACCTCTAGTCTAGACTTAAGGGCCTTGTCAGACCCCAGCTCTCACCCTCATGATGCTATCCAAGGCTGGGCCTACAGCACAACAGGGCTGCAGGATCTGGCGGTGGGAAGGGGCAAGCTAGGGCAAAAAGAGTCAGGTCAAACTTGGATCTAGTCACTAAGTCCCAGGCACTATAACTGGGGTGTGGGAGCCTTTCGGGGGGCTCCTGAGTGTTTTCCTGAAAGTTCTGTGGGCCGTGACATGGGGGTTATGCCTGTGGCTCAGGCCTGTGGCCTCAGCTCTGTTCCTGTTCCCGCACCATAAAGGGCGACTGTGAAGGCGCTGATTTTGTGTTGTGCCAGACAAGGAGGCAGCTCAGCTCAGCTCAGCTCAGCAGAGAGCCAGTTTGATCCCCAGCAAGGCCAAAAAAAGGAAAAAAATTCCCTGATTCATCCACACCACAGTCCCTGAGCTCAGAGCCAGGAGGCAGAGCTGGGTGTGGCCCAAAAACAAACAAACAAAAAGAGAGTGTGAGAGATTCTTTGTGTGTGTGTGTGTGTGTGTGTGTGTGTGTTGATTGTTTACAGTTTTCAACAAATGGGCACTGAAAGCAAATTCCTCATTTGTTCTCCCCTTCCCCCTTCCACCAGAATCTGCATGCAGGACCCCATTTCAGGAAAGGGGAACCCACAGGGGCCTCCAGCGCGGAGGCAGGCCACATCCATGGGGTCGCACAGCTTATTCTAGGATAAAGTGAAGTACTCTAGGTTTGAACCCCCAAATCTGGTGGGGGCCAGGGAAGCCCCTCCTTTGAGAGGATCCCAGGTTAGCAGAGGTGACAGGGCCCATCTTCATGTGTGGGCAGACCTAGGCACTGGCCACAGCGGGCAGCGGTGTGGTGAGTGGAGGCTGGAGTCTAGCCATGGTTTATGAGGACATTAGGCTTGGGCAGGGCTCACCCTGAGTGTCTGATGTCACCCCCCTCCAAAATTGCTGGAGTTTATACAAATCCCTTCCACCATGTGCCCCCTGGTGGGTTAGGTTTTTTTTTCCCCACTATTCAGGCACCTCAAAGGTCAGGTGCAACAGAAGATGGGATTCCCGTCTTCCCACACCCTAATCTCACCCTCCATGAGCCAGAGCACCGCATCCAGCCCTTCATGCCCGCTTGCACAGAAGTGGCTATAGGCAGGGCCTGGATAGGGTTGTCATCCTGTGCTCAGGGTTTCTCCCAGCTCAGTGCTCATGTGGTTCTGGGGACCATGAAGTGCCCAGGATGGAACTCAGAGCTTGTGCTCAGTCCACTGGACCTCCCCACAGTCCAGCGCTGGAAGCGTGGCCCCAGGGACCTGGGTCTATGGCTCCTCTGGCCATTTTGCTGGGCTGTGGTATGTCCGTGCTTCCCACATGTGGTCTGGGGCTCCATCTCTCTGGGTCCTCCACAAAGTGGCTCTGTAGGGTCCGAATGTGGCCTCTTTCCTCTGCCACAGTCTCTGAACACGCTGTGCAGCCAACGCTCCATGTACCCCCAGCTCACTGTCCTCTGTCTTTCCTTCCCTTCCAGAGAAAACCGGGAAGATCCTGAATGAGTTCCTGCACTTCTACGAGGAGCAGTATGGCGTGGCCCTGTTCCATAGCATGCGCCATGAGATTGAGGCTACTGGCCCTCCGCAGTCCCAGCTCCTGTGGCGCAAGGTAAGATCTGCGACTGCTTTTCCCTGTCTGAGGAGGCAGACAACGGGGGTGCATGTATCATGCATCCCTGCAGCTTCTCTCTGCAGGCGGCCCAACCCCTCCACCAGCGGTTCTGTTTTGGGACCACACCCAGTGATGCTCAGGGCTTCCTCCTGGCTCTGTGCTCAGGGATCACTCCCCATAGTGCTTGAGGGATGCTGGGACTGAACCCGGCTTAGCCACGTGCAAGACCAGCTGTCCTTCTCGGACCCTCTATCCAGTACCTGCACCCAGCCTGATTCTGTCCGCTTCTCCCTGCTGGCAGCTCCCTGGATGAAAAGATTTGACTTTCCCTTGTACCCCTCAGTGCAAAGCTGGGGGACCCTAAGATTCTAGAAGTCTCGGGGCCCGGGAGATAGTATGGAGGTAAGGCGTTTGCCTTTCATGCAAAAGGTCATCGGTTCGAATCCCGGTGCCCCATGTGGTCCCCCGTGCCTGCCAGGAGCAGTTTCTGAGCATGGAGCCAGGAGTAACCCCTGAGCACTGCCGGGTGTGACCCAAAAACCACAAAAAAAAAAAAAAAGCCTCACTGGCCTGATTTCGGGGGCCAGGGTATGGCCATGGTGATGGACACAGGCCACAGGCCCACCAAGTGTGAAGCCTGGGGCCAGGGGCTGACACAGAAGGAGATCTGACAGCTGTCTGGCTCCAACCAAGGGGGTCTCCTGAGCTCTTGGGGCGAACAGAGGCAATAGAAGGGGGTGAGGGGACCTGTACAGGGCAAGACAGGAAGGATTGGGGTTCCAGCATGCCAAGCCAGAGTGCTTAGAATGAGGAAGGCCCTCAGGGTGCGGGAAGTTCTGTCTGAGGAGTCCACACCCCCCTTTTGCCCCTTCCGTGGTGGTGGTGGTCATGATGTTGGTCGTTGTTGTCTCTGTCCTGGTTGATAGCCTCTGGGTGCTACTCCCAACAGCTGCCCCAGAGACCTCCCTAGCCCACATGCTCCTTCAGACTGCTCAGATTTGGGACGATTGGGAGAGCGCTACTGGGCAGGGGTTCGAGGTCCCATTTAGATAAATTCACCCTCACGTGTAACCACTGTATCTGACAGAGGGACCCTTTGCATTGGGATGTGAAGTGGGGTTTTTGGAGCAACCACTAGGTTTACTTGGAATGCAGGTTCCCCACCTGCTATGACCTCTGCCCTGAGATATTACTTTGCTGGTAATACTCTGTTTCTCTGGAGATTTTTGAGCTAATTGGGAGTGTGGGGGGATTGATTATATGAGGCTTTGAAGCATTATTGCGGGTCCCTCAGGAAGGAGGCATGAGGGCAGACCTGGGCCTGCAGTAAGTGGGGGACAGCTGAGCATCAGGGGTGCAATAAAGAGGTCAGACCAGTGGAGGGCTAGACTTTTTTCCTCCCCCACCGGTAGCCCCCACAAACTGTATTACAGGCCTAGTTAACAGGTAGGGGGCTGAGGGATGGGTGTCAGTTCAGCTCAGTACAGAGCTGATGTCCGAGTCCTGGGTTCGGGGTTGTTACCATGATTTTATCTTAGGGGGGTCTGGTATTTGGGGGTCTGGTGGGGTTCCCACTGGGCTGCAGGAAAATCCTTCACTGTCCAGACATGCCCCCTTAATGACTGCATATGTTTGGAGAGCCATTTATACATGAGAACGTCGCTGGGGAAGGAGATGAGGGTATATGTGGTTCTGGAGAGCTTCCTAGAAGAAGGGCCATCTCATCGGAGGTTTTGATGAAACAGAGTTGAGTCATTTGAATAATACCAAGAAAGATGATTGAGGGCAGGTTAGAGGAACATTCTGGGCTCTGCCTGCTAGGACCAGCTGGGCAGTAAGCATGGGCTGAGCCCCCCCACCCAGTGTTGTGGACCCATGACCTGGGATCCCGGGTGGAGCTCAAGCCCTCTGTATGAGCAATTGTGGGGACCTGGGAAGGCCCCTCTGGGAGCTGCCCCAGTGATGGGACTTCAGATGCTCTGGCTTTGCCAGAAATGGATGTGGGGTTAGGGGTATGGCAGTAAGGACCCCCACTTTCAGCACTTGCTGGGTGGTTGGGCTGGTAGGAAACAGAAAGACCCCAAAGTTTAGAAGCGTGGGAGAGGGCCGGGCGGTGGCACTAGAGGTAAGGTGCTTGCCTTGCCTGCGCTAGCTTTGGACAGACCGCGGTTCGATCCCCCGTGTGGTCCCCGTGTGGTCCCCCAAGCCAGGAGCGACTTCTGAGTGCATAGCCAGGGGTAACCCCTGAGCGTCACCTGGTGTGGCCCAAAAACCAAAAAAAAAAAAAAAAAAAAAAAAGGAGAAGAAGAAGAAGCATGGAAGAGGCAGGACTTGATCCCTGGAAATGGCCATTTGGGGTCCCTCACACCCCTGAAACAGGGCTGCTGGTTTGGCCTGGAGAGGAGCAATTGAAAAAGTGGTTTCTGGGGGCCGGGTGGTGGCACTGGAGGTAAGGTGCCTGCCTTGCCTGCGCTAACCTAGGACAGACCGCGGTTCGATCCCCCGGTTCCCCATATGGTCCCCCGTGCCTGCCAGGAGCAACTTCTGAGTGAATAGCCAGGAGTGACCCCTGAGCGTCACCGGGTGTGACCCAAAAACCAAAAAAAAAAAAAAAAAAAGAAAAAGTGGTTTCTGGGGCCAGTGAGATAACATGGAGGTAGGGCATTAGCCTTGTATGCTGAAGGATGGTGGTTCGAATCCCAGCATCCCATGTGGTCCCCTGAGCCTGCAAGGATCAATTTCTGAGCATAGAGCCAGGAGTAAACCCTGAGCACTGCCGGGTGTGACCCCCAAATGAAAAAGTGGTTTCCCCCAGGTGGGTCCAGAGGTTGGGTGGTCTTGTCCAGTCCCCAGGCTTCTGCGCTGCCCCTCTGCCCCCTCGGACCCTAGATCCCAGAGTGCATGGGAGATAATCTGGAATCCCAGACCTTGGCTGCTAATCTTCCCCACATCTTTCAACACCTGGCCAGAGAGTTGTGAAAGATTCCACAGCCCTGTGCCCAGCCACCCAGGACCCCAAGAGTGCTGGGAGTGGCATTGAGCTGGGCTGAGGACTGGGACCCCATGCCCCAAGGCCCTTGGATTTCCTGTGTGCTTCTACCCAGCGCCATCCCTGCTAGGGAGGTGGTTTCTGGGGGCACCCGGCAGCAGCTTCAGAGAACCTGGCTCCTTCCTGGAATTAGAGCTCCGAGGTGAGGGGGCCCTGTGCCCAGCCCTCGTGTGAGAGGGGTGCATTTTCATTTCCTGTGAATATTTTTAATCTTGGGCGGAAGTGCCGCTGAGGGGTCCTATTGTCCGAGTACAATGGATCCTCCCTTCCCAAGGGTTTGGCATTTCCCCCATGAAGTGGAGGAGGCTGCTAGGAAGAGGGGTACCTTGGGAAGGGCCTGGAGGCTGGCCCCTCCTCCTGGATTCCATTGAGTGTGCCTGGAGAGGGGGGATGAGAGTTTCACTGTGGGTCTTGGTATTGGGTCACGGCCTGAAGGACAGCTGGTCAGAGTCTTACAGACCCAATCGGGAAGGCCTTCACCTCAAGGGGCCCACCTCCATTTTATTTTATTATTTTATTTTATTTTTTGGCTCTTGGGCCACACCCGGTGACACTAAGGGGTTACTCCAGACTATGTGCTCAGAAACTGCTCCTGACTTGGGTGACCATATGGGATGCCGAGGATTGAACTGAGGCCTGTCCTGGGTCAGCCACATGCAAGGCAAATGCCCTACCACTGCACAATCACTCCGGGCCCCCAACCTCCCTTTTAACAACCATCTAGGTTTTGAGATTTCTGGTACTACTTCCGTGAACTTTCTGTAGCCCCAAGGGGAAACTGAGGCTCACAGCCCAGGATATCTTGGGACTTGCATGGTCCTGGCCTATGCCTGTCCCCCACTGCCCTGGGGCCCCCTGATTCTTCCAATCATGTACTTCAGGC
>PVKC010051057.1:0-10490 GCA_004027635.1 Crocidura indochinensis
AATAATAATAATATCTTTATTTAAGCACCATGGTTACAAACATGTTTGTAGTTGGGTTCCAGTCATAAAAGGACACCTTCCTTCACCAATGCAACCTTCTCACCATCAACAGCCCCCATTTCCCTCCTCCCCCACCCCCTGCCTGTCTTTGAGACAGGAATTCTACTTCTCTCACTCACTACCATTGTCATACTAGTGGATAGTGTAGTTAAGAAAAGGGAATATAAAAAAAAAAGAAAAGGAATATTCTATTCACACCCAAGATAATGATAATAATTATATTGCTAGGATCAAATAATCAGTCATCTTAAGAAACAAAATGAATCCCCAGCTGCAAACAATAGCTAACATTGACTGCAAATTGTTTTAAAGTATTAACATATCTGAAAAAGGCACTGTCAATCAAAGCAGAATTGGGGGGGAAGCACATAAGTTGGTGATAACCTCTCAAACACTTTCCAAAAACAATAATATAACTTACCAATATGGTGTTATAATAAATACTATTAAATAACGATTATAACATTACAAATTCTTTCTCTGGTAACTCTATATTAAGCTAGTGGTTTCTTTTTAACTTTTCAACATTATCCATTGTGTTTATTCAGCTTTCTTTACTCTCTCTCCATGCTTGCTAAGCAATCTACTGGTCATTATTTATGTTCCCAGTGCTGACCTACAATGAAAGAACAGACTAGCTTTATAAGTGTATTTTGTTCTGCATAATGGAGTTATTTATATTATAAATTAATAATAGTATTTACATATTAGCTTATAGATTTATAGATGTATCTACCAGAAATTTTAGCTGCAAAAACTATAATCCTCTTAGCTGCTTGAAATGGAAAGGAATTTGGGCAAGATCCTTAGATTGTATAGAGAATTTACACAATGTCCAGAAAAACCATCATTGAATGCTACTCAATTAGGAACATCATCAACAATAAAAAAAAAACCTCTAATATTATCACAGTTCTATTTTAATAGACATCCTACTACTGTCTCCCTTATCACTCAATACCTCTGACACCAGACTGGAGGTGGGGGTAAAGAGAGAAAAGTGAAATAAATGCCCATATTTCATATGAAGGTCTAAATGGACAGTGTTTCACTTGATAAATAAAGAAAAAGAGATATAAGCATATGCAAGGTTGCAAGCACCAGGTGTAAACTCAAAAGGCTTCCTCCAGACTAGAAGCAAAGAGATTTTTTGTCTTAGTTCTAGGACAAGAGACAGCAAAGAGAGGACAAAATATTGATGCTTTCCACCACAAACTTTCCTGCACTATTTTTTATAGTTTGTATATTTTTCTCTAAAATTCCTATAGCTATAAATCAGGTATAACGGCAGTCCTGAAATGTCCTTAATTATCATGTTCATTCTGATCACGTCACCACTTAGGTGTTCTCAATAACTTCACATCTAAAGTTACTACAGTTAATATTATGTAACATTCTTAAAATATTAAGGGAAAAGACAATGTCCAGTAAAAAGAAGCCATTAGATTCTGGCCATGAAATTGAAGTTAGCCATGGGATGAAAATGGACTCAAAGAACAATGAACTTCAGAAGAAATATACTGTACTGGCAAGGTGGCGCTAGAGGAAAGGTGTCTGCCTTGCAGGCGCTAGCCAAGGAAGGACCACGGTTTGATCCCCCGACATCCCAGATGGTCCCCCCAAGCCAGGGGTGATTTCTGAGTGCTTAGCCAGGACTAACCCCTGAGCATCAAATGGGTGTGGCCAAAAAACCAAAAAAACAAAAATCACATGGTAAGTGGTATACAACATCAAACTAAGGACCCAACTAATAGAAAGAGCATAGGAAGGAGACAAGTTCAGAAATGAATGGTGGTCAGAAAAAAAAAAAAAATGGAGAAACACTGAACTAAGCAATCCGTCACTTTACTAAAAAAAAAGTGGGGGGGGGGAGTACACGCCTACAGTCTATATGAGAACCGTTGTTTTTCCATGTCAGAATCTAATCTCAAGAGGGCGAACCAAAAACTCAGAAACTACAAAATGTTCTGTCATTGATTTCCTGTGGGTCCCAGAGGAGGTAGAGTGTATCTTGGCTATAGTCACTAGAAAAGTATGTGAGTCACATACAAAATTTTTAATAACTTAGAAGCTGGATGCCACTCTTAAACACCCACCCTGAGAGCACCACAAGAGTGACCCAAGCAACCCAAGTAACACTCACTATCACAGAACCCAACCGGCACCACATACTTGGGGCCGAGAAAATATGGGAGTGAACACTGTGTCCCCAAACACTGTTTGGAACTCCCATTCCACCACCTCAAGAAATAATACAATGGGAATTTGGGTGGGAATTTCACTGAAGCTGCAAATTGCTTTGAATAAGATGGTTATTTTAACAATACATATTCCTTCAATTCATGAATAAGAAATTCATTTCCATCTCCTTGTGTCTTCTTTTATTTCTTTTAGTAATGATTTAAAGTTTTCACTAAATAGCTCATTTCACATCCTTATTGATTCCTAGATTCTTGTTTTTGCCAGAATCATGAATGATATTTTTTCTTTCTTTTTTGGTTTTTTTTTGTTTGTTTGTTTTTTTGTTTTTTTTGGGTCACACCCGGCAGCGCTCAGGGGTTACTCCTGGCTCCATGCTCAGAAATTGCTCCTGGCAGGCACGGGGGACCATAGGGGGCACCGGGATTCGAACCGATGACCTTTTGCATGAAAGGCAAACGCCTTACCTCCATGCTATCTCCCGGGCCCCATGAATGATATTTTTTAAATATTTTTCTCATCTATGTTTCTGGCTACATGTAAGAATACAACAGATGTCTGTGTATTAATTATGCATTCTGCTTCTTTACTACATATGTTTACTAGTCCTAGGATTTGGGGTAGTCTTTCCATTTTTCAGTATATAACATTGTGTCATAGTGATAGTTTAACCTCTACCAATTTTTGAATGTCTTTAATTTCTCTTTCTTGCTTTACTCTCTGACTAAGACGTCCAATACTATGTTACTTATTAGCAGTGACAATGAACATGTGACATCACTCTACTTTTTGCTTCCTTGAGCCTTTTGACCTATGTGAGTATCAATATTAGACCTACATCTATTCTGCTAACTTTGCACATATTTATGAAAGTTAGAAAGTTGTGTCATCTTTCTAATCACAGAGATCAAAGCCATGGATAATATATGAGTCACACCTGTGATTTCAGAATTTTTACCTGCTACGATTTCAAGCTCCATTTTAAAACACATCACTTCCAAATCAATCTGTTAACATGAATTAAACATTTGCTTCAAGCTTTGAATTTTACATCAAAGTAAATGGCAGCTAGCTTACACCACTTCTCCTCTATTCAACAGAAGCATTACTGTTATTTCTCAAAATATCCTACCTCGATGTCATCATCCAACAAACCAAATGACAGAAGTTGAGGTAGAGGTACAATCATTAGGCACTTTCCAATGTGTAGCACAACACATCATAGAGGAACAAAGAAGAGTTTGCTTATAATATCACATTCATGACCTAGGAAGACAGTTCAGATGCATGTCAAATCAATTACTGTCCCCCTGTATTACATGGTCCCCTGTAGTACCACTGTCCCCTGGCAGTCTCTGGCACCACAGAATCTGAGTAACACCACATCCTCAACAAAGAACTGTTGAGCAACTGAAAATCACCAAGAGTTGCCCCCAAGGTGCCTTAAAAACAGCATGGGAGGTCAAAAAATAATTTAAGAGAATATCAATTGAATATAGTCCTTCTACAGATTTTTCAAGAGAATGCTAAAGGATGCCATATTGGGTGTTTTCCAGCAATTAGTAGTTTACAAGCAAAGAACCTAATTAGCTCATCTGTCTTCAATGGAAGTGTTTCCATAAACATTCTGCCAGCTACCAGCCCTCGTGTTTGCATGGTAAAATGTGTTTAAACAAGAGTTTGTCATCTGCTTTCAAATGAAGAATGGCCGACACCTCCCGAAGCACACTGTGTGCTTGGTTTAAAAGATTATATCATACTTGAGTCTTTTTACTTATCTAAGGACACTCTTGATAAGCAATAACGGTTAAATATACACAGCATCAACATAGCAATACATGGAAATTAGGCAGCAGCTGTTGCCTTTGAAATCATATATAGGCTATGAGTAATTGGTGGCAAATACCAAACATTTTATCAAAATTCTAACTGAAATGTTTTTGAAGCAAGTGGATGGAGCTGACCTGTTTCTTACCGACAGTTAACTGGAAATGAACCATTTTCTTTTATAAATAAGTGCTCAGCACAGATGAATTTCAAAGATAAAATCTTTTAACACGGGTGACCCAAAATAGATGCCAGCACATTTCATAAAAATCTGTGCTTTCCTGGGATGCATTTATTTTCTTGTACAAAAATGTGCACTCAAAAAAAAAAATGTGCACTCAATAATCAAGAAGACAATAAGGAACATTTTAAAAATTTGATATTAGAAATTTCACAATGGCATTTGTTGCTTAACAAAGTACCCAAGTACACCTTTGGAAGATTGATTACACTGCGAACTACCATTTTCCAGGAATAAACACTTGTAGAATAAATCGTTTTCTCTGACTAATATGAATGAGAGTATGGCTTAATTTCTAATCTAGAAGGGGGAAAAAAGGCTGTAAATCCTATATAAATTAATAATAATACTATATAAATTAATAAATTATATATTAAATACTATAAATCTTTAACATAAAGTACTATATAAAAAGTAGGTAGATCTTTAAATAGCATAAACCTATGTACTATGCACAAAAATTATACATACATTTTTCACTACCAATGTTTGCAAGTCACCAACGAAGTCAACAGTACCCTACATAGTAGCCACATCACCCATCTTGTTAAAAATACTCTTAGACCATGCAAAGTGAACCAGGTTGTCAGGTGCTGCTGGTCTAAGCTTTACAAACTTGCAGTTGGGAAGCTAAGATAGTAAATAAATCATTTTAGTATAAAATTCCATCTCCTCACATTTGGAAAAATCAAAGAGCGCTAGTTAGTAGGGTCCATAATGGATTCAAATCTTCTTCTTAATCTCCTTGGCTCTCTAACTGACTCACGGTAATCTTCCTAGAGAACCGCAATTGAAAATAGATAATGAAGTGTCTTAGTGGCAGAATTCCAAGGAAAATGCAAGTCCTCTCCCATTGGGCATATATGAACATGAAGCCTCGGCACATATTTTCAATTGCTGGTTCTACTGGACAGAGTTTCAAGACAACTAGTATTAGATAATTCAATACTAAAATATATGCCATTATTGTAAGTGCTGTATATGGCAGTGAAAGTGTCTTGACTTGTTCCAGATAGTATACAAAAGAATTAACCCTTATTCTTTATTAGAACTATGTAAAAATATCAAATTAATTATTCCATTATCCATCAAGGAACTCAAATTTGCTTATTTTATTTTACCAGGAATCTAAAAATGCATAATTATTAAAATAAAACAATACTTGTATGATAAAATCTTCTATATCGATGTTTTAATATTGCAAAGTAGAAAAATATAATTCCCTTTACAAATTAAAATCAAGTGTTTTTTTACTCGCTTTTTGCCTATCTTCCTACTAAAATATCAATCATTTCTGTAGCTCAACTCCCTCCTTCACTTTTCAGAGCTTGGCACATTGACAAGAGTTTGGTCTATGTGAAGATTTCAATAAATATTTATTTTTTTTAAAAAAAAGTCTCTGGGAATAGACATGCTAGGCATAGAGCACATATTTCTATAAATTATATATATTCTTATCTGTATTTATGTAATATTTGTCTTTAATGGTGCACTAAAAGAAAATGGAAGTTTAGGAACACTATGCATCGTTCTTTCGTATAACTTCTCTAGTCTTTTTGATACACCATTAAAATCACATTTTTCAGACATATTTATAGCATTTAATATTTTATTCCACCCAATAGACTGTGAAACATCTCATTTATCTCTACATTCTCAGGGCCCAAGATAATGCCAAGTATAAATATCAAATATTTCATCGAAATGTTAAGTAATTATATTAGTTAATATGATGCATAATTATAATTATTATTTAATTGTGTTGCTTAATATTAATATTAATCATTGGTATTAATATAAATATTTTCAAATAGGGGTAATAAAGAGTCATCTCAAAAATTACTTGTAATCTCCTCTCTCCAGGACCATACCTGGCAGTGTTCAGAGGCCTCCAGAGCTGCGCCTTGTGATGCCAGGTGGTGCCAGAAACCAAACCCAGGTTAGGCATATGCTGAACAGGTGCCCTAACCACTAGAATACCTTCTAGCCCCTATTAAGCTGTGTTTTTTTTTGGGGGGGGGGGTCACACCCGGCAGTGCTCAGGGATTACTCATGGCTCCATGCTCAGAAATTGCTCCTGGCAGGCACGGGGGACCATATGGGGCACCGGGATTCGAACCGATGACCTTTTGCATGAGAGGCAAAGGCCTTACCTCCATGCTATCTCCCGGGCCCCTAAGCTGTGTTTTTTAATCCTACTATTCTCTTCGGAATAGTGATCTCTGATTGAAATAGTCTCCTATTTTTTCTTCTTTGTTTGGCACTCTGCTCTGTTATTTTCTTCAATTCAGGGAACAGACTCATCATTGCCACTTTGAAATCCTCGTCCAGATGATGAGAGAGTGGCCTCCATGCTTTGTATCTTCCCAAGGTTGTGTCATTGTTCCTCAGAACAAGTGGATTACTCCCTTTCATTATGTTTGGTACAATAACTGCCTTCAGGTCAGGAGCCTGGCAGAGATCCTGGCTAAGTGGAATTTGTGGGTTCCGAGGCTGAGAGAGTGTCCTCAGGGCTACCTGAAAGTAGCAGAGGAGAAGGGATTGCTCAGCACCCCTGGATTTGCCAATCTTCCCTCTGAGAGTTCTTACAGGACTCGCCAGCAGAGAAAGGGGTGGAGGGAAGAGTGTAAGAATGTCTTTTTTGTTGTTATCATTCAAATCTTTAATTCCATTTAATTTTTATGACTAGCTAAAGGCAAAAGCTAAAGCCTGAATTATTAAAAACCCAACTCTGTTTAGGAATTTCATAATCTTAGAGCAGTATTTGAAATAAATTTCAACCTGGTTTTCTTTAAAGTTTATTAACAACTAAGTTATTTTATATATAATACCAAATAAGTTGTTATTAACAAATAAACTTTAAAGTTGATTGGCAAATCTTTAAAACTTCTAGTAAACCCAGATCTATGATTATATTTTATTAAACAAACTTTTTAGCTTTTATTGAGCAAAATGAAATAGATTTTAACTACTTGTTCCTAGGATTTTTATGAAAATAAAAAATTACTCTTATATCTATCCAAGTACATATTTATTATTAAGAAAGACATGATTTTATTAAGAAAAAATTTTGGTATTATTCACAATGGTTTTATTTTTGGGTTTTTTTTTTGTTGTTGTTGTTGTTTTTGGTACTCACAATGTTAACCCAAATATCAAACTGGAGTTATCCTAGTTATAGCAACATTCTAAATACACACACACACACACACACACACACACACACACACACACATTCACATATAGGTTCCATTTGTAGACATGTAGAACTATATGATGTTCCTATTGCTATTTCTACTTCTACTTCTAACATTATATTTCCCCTAATAATTTATAAAGATACTGTGACACTATATATAAACAATAAAAGTACTCCTGGGTACACACTCCCCCCCAAAATAATTCAATGCTTTACCTCTGGTTGCAAGTATAGGAGTAAGCTTTTTGTTCTTGAGTAACTATAATGAATCACTATCGAACCCCTCTTTCTGGGTCTCTCTGGTTATACCGGTAACTTTTCATGATCCTCTCTAACACTCCTTAATAATATTTAAGTTGCATCTTCCACAAGCAAGTTCTATAGATAACCAAATGTCCAAGAAGGCAATAAAAGTCTACTATTTTGGAATAAAGATATGCTTTATCAAAGCTACATAAATTACACAGCCAAAATTTGAATGTCCCTAAGTTAAATTTCAACTATCATTTTGAAAATAAGTTCACAAAACATAAATTAAAAATCCTTTATTCTAATTTTTTCTATTAAATTAAATTTATTTGTTCTTCATTGGCTCATATATTATGCCCCTGGACAAAGAAAACTCTTAAGGGGGTATAGAAGTGGAGAATAACCAAAGCAAGAGCTATTTAAAATATGCTTACAGTAACATATTTGCTTGAATAACATGGTTGCTTGAATAAAAATTGATTCTCCGAACAGTTCAACCCTACAACGGAGCTAAAATTCCTTCTAAGTTTTTAAGAATTTGCTGTTCTCACTATTACTATTTCTGTAGTCATAGGAGAAGCACACGATATTCCCCAAATTCCAACACCATTTGCTTTTTCACTGTTTTCCTCCCACACATACGTGGCAGAAGTTCAATCTGGCAGTCTGACAAAAAAGAGTCCATTTAAGAGCATTTGGCAAACTTTGACCAAATGTATTTGTTGTATATACAGCATATGTCATATATATGTATGTACTTCACATTGTATAATATAACACAGTGAAGAATAGGATGCATATTCTAGATTACAAACAGACTTCTCTCTGTGACATTCTCTTTAAAACAATTGACTTTTACTGATCTGAAAATGTTGAAATTACTGATCCTTCTTAAATTGGGTGGGTCCAGAGGTTCCAGTTTTCTGATGATCTCTAAAATAATTGGCTATTGTCTAGGGGTACCTTCCTACTGCTCCCTTGTCCTTTCCTGATAGGCTACCTGGTATGACCAGGTAACTTGGGGCAGTGTCTATGGAAAAAGGCTGTGAAAACCTACACCATGTGGTTCTTACAAAATGGCGTTTCTTCTGCTCAGAACCTAAGAAGCCTGCCGTGTGGCCTTTACAAAATGGTGTCTTTCCCTGTTCAGAATCCAGGTCCCAACATACTTATCTGTTAGATTACAACTTGTTTTACCCAAAATAAAGATCATCCCTGGTTTCTTTGTAATTGATTTTTATAACATTTTTTTTATCCCAAAACAGATTGCTTTACTCATCTGAAGCAATCCTGGGCAGGATAGGCTCAGGACAGGCCTTCTTTCCTAACTTCCCCACCCGGGAGTGATCTCTGTACTCAATAAAAATGACAGTTCTGGAACTCTTTAGATAAAAAGTAGATTATCAGACTACACATGTTTCACCCTCATCATGGTTTGGATTATTTCATGCAGGGACCCTGCTCCAGATCCTCCTTTCCTGTGGGATTATGGCATGTGAATTTATGCATGCTTACCTTTTTTCCATTATCCCAGAAAATTTATAAATAAATATAGATTAGTTTATACAGAAGTACACCTAAAGTCTGGACAAACAAAACTTGCACTAATAAAGAGATACAAAAGCAGCGTATGTTTTGGACAAAGTAGACACCACCACAAGTGAAGAACAAGGCACAATCAGAGAGATCTTTAAGGTACAGTAACATTCTCCTAGCAAACAAAGCGAGGATTATTCCAGTGGCCAATGTTGAATTCATGGCACCGATTATGCAGCACAACAGAAACAAGACCCAGAAATTTGGGTGAAAAGGAAGTGTAAACAGGTAGTTCAAGAAAAAAATGACAGAGACTAAGAAAGACTAAGACCACCATAAAGTCAGTTTGCATATTCAGTTCCCTTGGAACCAATGAAATAGTAGCAGATAAAACAGCACCTACCACATAGGTGAAGATATCATTAATATATCCTTAAAATATTGGCCTGACAGAATTCTCCTTTAAAAATTACCATGGAGACTGCAAAAAACAGAAAATAAACCAGAAAGTAAAAACAAAGAAATGGGAGTACATAAAATTAAAATGCTTCCACGTAGAAAAAAAAAACAATTTGAGTTTATAAATTTTAAAAAACTTAATGAATGAGGGAAAATATTTGTGTACAAATATCAGATAAAGGGCTAATATCTAAGATCTATAAGCACTCACAAAATTGAGTAACAACAAATGCAACAAGTGGTATATATATGCTGCCTGGGTATATATTCCCAAGCACGTCAACTGCATCTTTCTTCCTGAGATGTGTACTTTCATGCTTTTATGCTGGTTTATATACCAGGGCTCTCTCCACCTTTGAAGAAGCCTGAGCTCTCTCTTGAGCACAAATCTCTCTCTCTCTCTCTCTGTCTCTCTCTGACTCTCTGTCTCTTTGTCTCTCTCCTCTCTACATCCCTTCCTCAGTATCTCTAAATAAAAATATGTAACCTGTTTTTTAACTATGAAAAAAAAAGAAAACCAACAACCTAAACCAAAAATATGAAGATGAATAAACATGTTCTTAAAGAGGACATGCAGATGGTTAATAGGCATTTGAAAAAATGCTCATCATTTTATGACTAGTGAAATGTAAATCAAAGAAATCAAAGCAACATTGAGACATAATCTTGTGCCAGTGAGGGTGGCATATATCAAAAAATCTGGAAACAACCAATGTTGGC
>PVKC010051058.1:0-10451 GCA_004027635.1 Crocidura indochinensis
AACCCATGACCTTTTGCATGAAAGGCAAACGCCTTACCTCCATGCTATCTCCCGGGCCCCTAATAAAACATTCTTAATAAAGCTATTAAATATATCCCTGCTATACCTAAAACATGTAAGAGAAACTATATTATCTTCAAGCGGTTAAAAAAAAAAAGTCGCAGGCAGCAAAAAGAAAGTGAATCCAGCAAAAATAGCTTTAAAGTAGAAGAGCAGAAAAGGTATTTCCTAGCATGCAATCAACTCAGGTACAATCTGAGCATAGAGTCAGAAGCACTTTCTGGTATAGCCCAAAATCCAACGGGAATAAATGATCTTAGTATATAATTCTGAGTCTTTAGTGAGTGGAGAGTGGGCCACACTTGGCTGTGCTCAGAGCTCACTCCTACTAAGGCACAGGGATCCATAAAGGATGTCAACTGAACACAGGTTGACCACATACATAAATGGCAAATGCCCTACCTCTATATTATCTCTGTGGCTCTCCAAAATTTAATCTTAATGCTAACACAAAAGAGAATATTGCCCTGATTCTTTGTTTCTAAACAGTAATTGCAATTTTCACGTTAAGATATTTTTGTGTCATTAGCCAGCCCATCTTTTATGCTTGATTGGGGGAGAGGAAGAAACACAGAGTATTCATGCAATGCCAGGGATAGAACTCCTGGGTTCTCAGGGGACAGTGTCTGGTACCAGGAATGAACCAATGCCATTCGCATGCAAGGCAAGCTCCTAAATCCCTGTACTATCTCTATGCCCACTATTAACAAAACTCCTATGTATTTTTAAGGTGTATTCCTGGAAGTTGGAAACTTATCTGGCAAAATCTAAGTTTAGCTATTATGTAAACTGATCTTATAAAATACTGTAATGACATTAGACAAATTGGAGAGTGTCTGGCAAGTAATCCATGTCAATTTTACACTGCCAATATGAAGTACTCATATACTCGAAAATAAGCTGACCCCCTAATTTTACCCTAAAAACTGGAAAAACTTAGTGATTCGAGTATAAGGCAAGGTGGAAAATGCAGCAGCCACTGGTAAATTTCAAAAATAAAAATATATGCCCAATACAATTACAGTAATTGAAGAATCAGTAGGTTAAATGTTTTTAAATATTTGTTGCTAAAGAAAAACTGTAAACTAGCAACAATAACTTTAAAACTTTAAATACAGTGCAGAAAACCTTGGCTTAACAGGTAATCAAGCTAAATCACAAAGGTTAAAATCCTTCAAAACTGGATTCCTCCTCATCATCATCTGTATGTCCAAACAGAGCTTCAGCTGTATCTGTTGTGAGGGGATCAGTGTAGACACTGTCATCACCACTGAGTTCGCAGATATCATCATTACTGCTGTCGGCCTCATACAAAGTGCATAATATTGTGGGTTAAATAGTTCAGTGGCATCCAGTTCAGTTCAGCCGCCTACCTCCTCAACTCTGCGGTGACTTGTGGACTGAGCTGAATCACCGCCCCCTCCAGCAGAGGGCAGAAGATGACTGGAGATTATGTATATTTGATTCAGCACCGAATCGCACCGAATCAAATAACCTGTATGACCCGAGTATAAGCTGAGTTCGGGTTTTTTTTTCCGGCACAAATTTTGTGCAGGAAAAACTCGGCTTATACTCAAGTATATACGGTACTTAACCATTCTGGATCCTAAATCACATAAAGTCTCCAGTTTAATGAAAAAAAATTTAATAGAATTGATATTTTTAAATCACGTTAATAACTGATTTCAAGAAATTCTCAAGTCACCTACTGATAAAACCCAATATACTTTTTCAATATCAATAAGTCATATGCAGAGCCTCAGAAGTCTCCATTTTTAAGACACCACCCAGGTGTTGGTGTGACTCATACCATATGTTCATCAGGATGCTGCTCTTAACTATGTGTCAAAGAATCTTGCAAACACTCATTTCTCCAATATAAATAATGTATGCTTGATACATAAAGTTTAGTTCTACTGATTTTCTCCTTCAAGGGCAAGACATTAAATGGTTAAACTATTTAAGCAGGGAGCCGGAACAAATAAGTGCAGCATGTAGGCTGTTTGCCTTGGATGGGGCTCAGGCAACTCATATGGTCACCCAAGCCCACCAGTAGCAACACCCTGAGCACAGAACCTGGAATGAGCCCTAAGTGCCATGAGGTAGTAAACCTCACAAAAAAGTGGGTTGTTAAAATGTTTTGTTTGCTATTAATGTTGACATAAGGTAATAAAGTTGAGTTGGCATTAAGATTGATTCTAATTCTAGTTATTTAGTACAATACATACAAATACTGTTTCACTATATTAAAATTAAGCATTTAAAATCAACAACAGATGAAATATGCCTTTAATACAATATCAAGAGTCAGTTTATGTCAAAAGGCATACAGAATAACTATGTAAGTGAACAACTCAAAATATCGGTCTAAAGCCCAAATTTTAAAATTTAAACCAAAGGGGCCAGAGAGATAGTATAGAGGTAAGGCATTTGCTTTGTGTGCAGAAGGTCAGTGGTTTGACTCTCGGCATCGCATAATAGTCATTCGGGCCTGCCAGAAACGATTTCTGAGCATAGAGCCAGTAGTAACCACTGAGCATTGCCAAAAATAAACAAAAAAAAAAAAATTAAACCAAAGCCCAATTTTAAAATATTGAAAACAAGAACTTCTCCTGGTTCAAATGACAAATAAAATTCTGAGAGTATTTTTTTGAAAATCACAGTGGTAAATTGTAAAGTCCTTGCAACATGTTACAAGAAAGAAGATGTAACATGTAACTTGTACAAGAACTTGTAACATGTAAGGTGACAATCTATAATACTAAAAGAACAATTTACATCTAATTATGGGACTCCAATTAATAGCAAACAAACCCCAAGAATGTATTCATTTATCTCCAAATGACAATGTCAGCAAAGGTAAGCAAGATTACTCCACTAGGTGAAGAGTTCACTAATAAAATTTGGAACCCAAAAAAATGAATACCAGCAGCATCTGAAATACAGAATACAGGAATCCAAAACAGAAGTCTCTGCACAGAGAGAAAAAAAAAAATCTTATTTCTGTCACAGAACCAATGAAAAATACACACAAGAAAGCAGACACAGTGGCAAGATTTAAGTAGTTAAAAATGCACTGCAAACCCCTCCCCCCAATCTATCTCTGGCAGGCCCTAGACAGAAACCTTAAAGAAAAATTAAATCTGGAGCTTAATACCAAACTCTGGACTCAGGTACAGCTGTAACTATGTACCATGTTAAAAACTGTAAGCTAGATGATGAGACTCTAGACAGTGAATAATAGGGTCTATGCCCCCAAAACCCTCAACTTGGGGCTGGAGCAGTGGCAAGACTTTTGCCTTGCACATAACTGACCTAGGACGAATCGAGGTTCGATCCCCTAGCATCCCATATGGTCCCCAAAGCCTGGAGTGATTTCTGAGCTCATAGACAGGAGTAACCCCTGAACATCACAGGACGTGACCCAAAAACCAAAAAAAAAAAAAAAAACACCAATCCTCAACTTGATCCAGGAAAAATTCAGGCTTTCTTATTCCCCTAAAAAAAACCAGAGATAACATATCCAAATGTTGAGAATGCATGAATTTCCAATAAAACCTAAAATATAAATCTCTAAACAAAATATCTATACCAAAATACTTCACTATAAAGTTTAAAACAGGACCAAAGAGATAGTACACCAATTAAAGCACTCATTTACACATGGTTGGCCCAGGTTCAATCCATGGTATCGCATAAACCTGCCAAGAGGGACCCAAAAGTCAAAATAGTAATAATAATAAAGTTTAGAATAATAGAGGTGATTAAAAATAATAAAAAATATTCCCAAAAAGTGAAGGAAGGGAAATGTGGCATAGGAGTAAAAGCAACAGTAGAGTGCTTGTCTTGCATGTGGCGAACCTGAGTTTTGATCACCAACATCCCATATGAAGTAATTCATGAGCAAAGAGCCAAGAGTAACCCCTGAACATTGCTGGATATGGACCACCACCACCCAAAATATGGGGTGCAAATGACAGGAAATAAGAATAGTAACAGACCTCTGCAATACTGAAGAAGTTTAAAGTAACTGCAACACCTTAAAAATCACAAGAGTAAAGAGCACTATTTTCACCTTTATGAATGTGAGAAAAAAAAACTATCAAAAAAGTAGACTCTTCAGCGATGTAGCAAAAATGATCTGCCATTAATCTTTACTCAGAAGAAAACTAAAATGGAAGGCTTTTAGAGGTTCTAATGCACAGTAGAGTAACACAAAGGTTTTCAGAATGCAGGTTATAAAGGAAATATATACCAAAATGAGTCTCAAAGCAGTCTGGAGAAGCATTTCCAACCAGAGTATGTCAGAGTATTAAAAGATTTCTCAGGAAGAACAGAGAGAAACAAAAAGTTTAAAATTTTATTCTAATCATTTCCAGTCAGGCATCTTTAAGGGCAATGCTCGTTCATGCAGTTGCATAGGATATTTAAAAAAAAATCTATGATACACAAAATTCCCAGGGCTGAGAGATAGTACGATGGGTGACGTTCTCAGTCGACCCCAGTTTGAGTGAATCCTGGCATGTATATGGCCCCAGTACCACCAGGACGGACCTCCCCATAAAGATAGTCATGCAAGCTCTGAGTACAGCCAAATGTGAGCCAACACCCCTTAACCCCCCAAACAACAAAAAAGAAGTTCCCCAAAGCACCATTTTTTTCCACACATTAGAAAAATAAGTCCAAGGTTTGCATACCTAGACAATCATAATTCAATTAGGAAATTCTTTACTGAAATGGAAGGCAAAAATATCTCTAGGAATCTCTCAGCAAATGACCAAGTATGCACAGAAAAGACTGAAGGGAATACGGCTGTTTTCTAAATAGCTCAAGATTTCATGAATCAAGGTACAAGAATGAATAAGTTCCTTAAAGCAATGTCTAATACTAAAAAAGAAAAAAAAAGTGGAAGGAAAGGATTAAGGATATAAATCAATGTTCACTGTGACCTATTAGGTCCTGAATATTGCTAACAACTCCAAAGGATGATTATAATCTACTATAACTATATAAAAGTAAACTAAACATTTCTTTTCATCAGTAAGTTTCATTTTAAAGTTTCAATTCTTAACACAATAAAAAATTTAGACCTATAAGTTAATGTTTGAAGAATTTATCATAGAAGTAAAAATAACTGCTAATTATATACTACTCAATTACATTTATCCAACTGTGAAATTCCAAATTTAAATGTCCTACCCACATGAAATAGATAATACTAATATGAGCAAAGTGTTTCTCAAAGAAAAATGTGTAATGTAAACCCACTTTCAAAAACCTACGAATCACTCTTTAAGCTTCGGGAAATTCTTGTATTACTAATTATTTTAATGTTGAATCACCATTAAAACAAATTACACTGAGTTGAAGATACAGCTCAATTGGCTGGAGAGCATGCTTTACATAAAGGTGCCCCCACATTAACTCTCAGCACCACCATAATTCTCCTCGCACAGCCAAGAGTGATTCTCCATTCCAGAAATGAGTCTAGAATAGCTCCAGACTAATGTGCTCTGACCAGTGTAGCTTGAAAAACAAAAGTGTGTTACCTAAAACTAGTCTTTGAAAATTCTATTAAAATTTGTTTAATGTATTTAATTGATGGCCAATGCTCATTCATAATTCTAAATATCTCAGTAAATGGAATGAGAAAGTGACAACCTAATCTGTTAAAGCACTCCCATCTATGTCAATTATAGTTGAACTACATCTAAATTTAATTCTATTTAAATTTCCATATGATCCAGCAATTTCACTTCTTGTCATCTATCCCAAAGGCTGAAAGAGCACTACTACAAAAAGATATTTACATGCCTATGTTCACTGCCACACTAATAATTGCCAAGATGTAAGAACAGCCCAAAAGTCCAAGAACAGATGATTGGGTAAAGAAACCATGGTGTCCCCTAAACAAACAAAAAAAAATTGTCAACAAAATAAGATTTGTTTTGGCCCGGGAGACAGCATGGAGGTAAGGCGCTTGCCTTTCATGCAAAAAGGTCATCGGTTCGAATCCCGGTGCCCCATATGGTCCCCTGTGCCTGCCAGGAGCAATTTCTGAGCATGGAGCCAGGAGTAACCCCTGAGCACTGCCGGGTGTGACCCAAAAAAAAAAAAAAAGATTTGTTTTATTTTGTTTTGTTTTGGTTTTGGTTTTTGGGCCACACCCAGCAGTGCTCAGGGATTAACTCCTGGCTACTTGCTCAGATATAGCTCCAGGTAGGTACGAGAAACCACATGGGATCCCGGGATTCGAACCAACCACCTTAGATCGGCTGCTTGCAAAGCAAATGCCAATGCTATGCTATCTCTCCGGCTCCCAGAATAAGATTTCTAACCATACAATTACAAAAGATGAATTCAAAACAACACTGTAATGAATCCCAAGTCTTTCTGGAAGCACTCTACTTGCATTTTCTGGACAGAGATGTCACGTGGAAGTTTAAGAAGCTGCTCTAAATTACAAAGCTAGTAGCAGCGCCAAAAGTCTTATTGGGGGAATAAACGACAGCACAGCAGGTAGGGCATTTGCCTTGCACATGTCTGACTCGGGTTCAATAAGGTCATAGAGCCCCATAGGTTGCCCTGAGGCTTCCAGGAGTAATATCTGAGTGCAGAGTCAGCAGTAACCCCTGAGCAAGGTCGGGTATAATGCAAACCCCCTCCAAAAATTTTACTTCAAAATTCCTACTCTTTCAATTATATCATATCATCTAATGCTAAATATATTAAATCCAGTTATATTATTTTCCTGCATTTTTTCTCCAAAGAAAAAATATGAAAAAAATCGCTTTCAAGGGAAACAAATAGCTTTCCTCAAAATCTCATCAAATGTCTTCAGGTTGTTTTAGTTGGGTGCTTTTGGGTTTTTTTTGTTTTTGTTTTTGAGCCACACCCAGCTATGCTCAGGTGTTACCACTGGTTTTGTACACAGAAATCACTCCTGGCAGGTTCAGGGGACCATATGATATGCCAGAGGTATCAAACCCGAGTCAATCGAGTGCAAGGCAAATGCCCAGTAATTTTGAGCTAGCATTCATTCCTTCCTTCCAAGATCTAATTGGGAAACTTTTAATAAAACAGCATGCTTTAAAATGATTCATAGTTGGTTTTAGACATATTATGTTCCAATACCACCACCCAGGTCTTCTCTCTACCAAGGTTCCCAGGTTCCCCCTACCCCATCCCCAGCCTGCCACCTTGTGAAGGGATCATGTTTAAGTTTGGCTGAAAGTTTAGATCTCTTGCTTTCAGTGAGGCTGACTCTAAAAACCTAGCTATCCCACTCCTTTAAATCACTGATGTACTTACTACTTAACCTTTCTCCCTCCTTTGTCCCCTGTCTATCTCTTCTCCCCCACTCAATTTCTTTCCTTTTCTGTTCTCCTACTATACACTGCATGAAGTCAAGGGTGATGAAGGCATCTCCCCTTTCAAACATAACATTCCCTTGTCCAATTATTCTATAAATACCACATATAAGTGAGATAAGACTGTCCTGCACTTAACTTCATTTACTCCAGAATCTTCCAGTTCCATCAATGTTATAGCAAATTACATGATTTCATCACCCCTTACAGCTGCAGAGTATTCTAGTGTGTATATATACTACATCTTCAAGGTCCGTTTATCTACCACAGGATCCCTAGCTTGATTCTACATCTTAGCTACTGTATTAAGTACTGCAATGAATAATAGTATGCATATGTTTTTTTTTTACCTTTCCAATGTTTTTAAATTTATTTTTTTATTTTGATCAAATTGGATTATAAATCTTTCACAGTAATATTTTAGGTACATAGTGATATTGAATCAGGGGCGTTCCCACCACCAATATTGTCCTCCCTCCACCCTGTTCCCAGCATACATCCCTCTTTTACCCTGCATGTTTTTATATCCTAGGGGTATGACTTGTGTACTCCATTATTTGAGGATGCTTATAGCTCCAACGGTTATCACTCAATAGACCATGTCCCATCAGCTCCATTAGGACAATAATTCAAGGTACCTACCTATATAATCTAAGCTAACCCAGAGTGAACTGTAAAATTTGTAGGAAAATTAGACAAATCACACACATTGAAACAGCTTATAGTTCCAGAACTGGGAATTCAACTGAGAGAACTCTAAGGAACAACATTAAACAAAAGGATGAAGTCTTATCAAAAGAAAAATTCTCTTCATACTTTAATCAATTATTCAGTTAGTTTACAATCAGTTTAGATACATCTAAAAAAAAAATCTACTAAGATTTTTACTAGGGTCTCTTTGCCTTTCGATTTTAATGTCCCAAAACTGCACCCTACTGACAAATGCTAACGGGATGTGTCATCTATGAGAGAGCAATTATGTGATAGGCATTGTGTGAGATATTAAACTTGCATCCTCTCTAATACTCAAAACAAGTCTATATTCAAAACTTTTTTTTTTGCAGGGGCGGTGGTTTGGGCCACACACCTGGTAGTGCTCAGGTTACTCCTGGCCATGTACTCAGGGATCACAACTGTTGGGCTCAGGGGACCCAAAATGTTTAAGACATACTTATCCTCATCATTTCAAAAATGAGAAAAATGTTCAAAGAAGTAGGGAGCAGGAGAGTTAGCACAGCAGTAGGAAGTTTGCTTTGCATGCGGATGACCCAGGATGGATAGTGGTTCGAATACCAGCATCCATAGGGTTGCCCGAGCCCGCCAGGAGCGATTTCTGAACACAAAGCCAGGAGTAACCAGAGTGCTGTCACTGAGTGACCCAAAAATCAAAAACAAACAAGCAAAATAAAAAAAAATTAAAAAAAAGGTGAACTACTTTCTCAACACCACGCAGCTTATGAGTGGTGATAGGATTCAAAACCAGATTCAGATCCAGTTTGTAAGTGCATGTCCAGTCAGCGAGCGACATGAAAACTACCTCTCCCTGGTTAAGGGAATTCTGCCTGAAAAGATCTCTGCTCAGCATCAATCTTCTGTGGAACTTTCCCAGCTCATTTACAGGTCTAAGCTATAGTTGGTCAAAGAAATAAAATATTACAATGTATGTTAGCAGTTTACATGTTTTAAATGCAAGCTCCTTAAGGAAAGCAGGTTCCAAGTAATACCAGTATCTCCACAGTATATGACACAAATCAAATAAGTGATCAGCACTAATGAATCAATGCCAGCAATTTTAAAATTTCATTTAAGGAAAAAATCTGTCAAGCACAGGACCTAAATGTACAAAGGAAGGCCTTTGCCTTGTACACTGCAGCCCTGGGTTACATCTGTTCCCGAACCAGCCTGGCACCAGGATGTACCCACCCGAGAGCAGAGTCAGGAATAAGCTCTAAAAGTACCAGGTGTGGCCCCAAACCAAAGAAAAGCTGTCAAGCTAAGAATCCTTTCTACATAATGTTCTGATACGTGGATAGTTCTTGAGTTTTACACGTCTTTCTTTTGAAGGGTTGTACAGAAATGCTAGAAATTCAGAATTTTTTCCCAATTAAAAAAATCCTTCAACAAACCTGTCCTGAAGAAAGGCAATGCACAGAGTTCAGAACATCAAATACAATATAAACAAATGACCATTAACTTCATTTTAGAACCAAGTTGTGCCCAACACAGATTACTTAACTTTATTTGTAAATAAAATCTAAGGAACAAAAACTTCAGTGGTTACCTTGTGCTTCGATCGCACTACTCTCACTAACTTTTCAGAAAGCTTCCCAGATTAAAATCCAACACAATCTTAAATCACCTCTGAGCTTAAGGGCTGTCCTACATGTTTCCTCTTATGCATTAGCACTTCTAATGATTTGTAAGCATTGAGAACAAAATTGCTTTTGTAGTATTTAGGTTTCACATACAACCTGGGAGGCAAATATACTAGTAGCAGAAATAAATGCCTTCCCAAAATTTAATTAAAACACACAACTTTACACTACTGTGCACGTCTTTTCCAAAAACGAATTCCGACCTAGGCTAGGTATGGTATCATGCCTCAATATTAATTTTACAAAGGGTTATTTTGGGGGGTGGGAAGGTGGAGGAATAAGGTTATGTCAAAGCATTGAATGGAATGCTACTACGTCAAAAAAACATTTTCTTTAGGAAAGAAGCCCTTGGATTCCACAACGTTTCTAAGAGCTAAACTATCACTTCGTCATCACTTCCTCGGAATCCAAGAGAGTTTATTATTACATAAGTTGTCCTACTCATCCTCAGCTCCCCAAATCCTGGGGCGAAGGCTCAGAAGTGGATTTCCCGGGTACAGACAGCCCATACCAACAATCAAGTTGGTTTTTTTTTTTCCCTAACTAAGCAAAAAATGTTGGAACCTTCGGGTGGGCCTGTTGAGACTGGGACGGGGAATGTGTGTGTGTGTGTTTGTGTGTGTGTGTGTGTGTGTGTGAATGGGTG
>PVKC010051059.1:0-10508 GCA_004027635.1 Crocidura indochinensis
TTCCGTGCTCCTAAAAACATGCTCTTGTGGGTATTTTTTTAAATCTATTTTATTTTTGGTCTCTATGTGTGTTGATTCACATTTTGGGATAGTTTGATTTTATTTCCTGGACCTATTCAGGTGATTAAACATTTATTCAAGTATTCAAAAATCATTTTCTACTACTGTCTAATTGCCAAGAGATGTCTCTTGTTTCATGAATGTTCTTTTAAAAAATATAGTGGTTTATTATTTTCTTATAATGGGTTCAGCACTTCTGTTAACCCCTTGTGTGCCTTCATATTTTATGTCTGAGAAAGGTTCTCAAACACATTTAATCTACTCCCCCCTTCTCAGAAAACAAAAGCCACACAGTGGGCCCTGGAAATCTCCTTCTCTACTTTCTTCAAGTGAACCAAAGGAAAGTGATTCCCAGCTGCACGTACCTAAGAGTGCTCCTAAATTATTGAAGCCTCCACCTTGTTCCAGCAACCCCCTCACAGTTGGCATCACTCACTTTGAGAAGCTATGGAAAGCTTTCCCCTCCTCATTTCTTCTTCCTCACTGTGAATTGCACGGCCTTCCTCATGTAGTCTGTGTGAGGGGGCACAAGTTGCTGCACGAAGAAGAGCCTCTAGGGGGCCAGAGTGATAGCATATCTGGGAGGGTATTTGCCTGGCACGAGGCTAAGCAAGGTTTGATCTCCAGCATCCCATAAGTGCACCCAAAACTGCCAGGAGTGATTCCTGAGCACAGAGCCAGGAGTAACCTCTGAGCACAACCAGGTATGGCCCTGAAACAAATAAAAAGGGTGTGCCTCACCCCTAAAACTCTGCTTCATTTTTCAACTTGGTCTTTCTGATTTGGCACTTGGCTGACTACTGTCTCGGCTGTCCCTGGAGGCCCTCAGAACAGCGTCTCCAAAAAACCCACCTCCTGCTCTGTGGAGAAAGGTAGGGGAACTCACCCAGCTCTGCTGGTGGCCCTAGGGTCCAACTTCTCCCTAGCCCATCTGAGGCTGTTTTCCATCCTTGCTGGCACATACCCCTAGGCAGAAGCTCCAGATAGCTCTGTCCTGTTAAGTCAGAAAGCAGTGTACTGTCCTCATGGACAACTAAGGCTCTGTCACTTCCTCCTGATCATTGTCAGGATCTATTTCCTGCTCGTGATGCTTCGAAAAGTGGGGGTTAGGCTTCAGCAGGGAGACTTGCCCAGAACTTGCTCAGGCAGCCCCATGTCTGTCACATTGTAGTCCACGTAGAGACAAACTGTCTTCCTCTCCCTTGTTATTTACTCACCCTCCTTTGTGGCAACACCTTCTGCCCTTCTCTGCAGAAGGTGTCTGCTCTATGGCCTAGTGGGGTGCTGGTTCCACCATGGAGAGTGCTGTGTGATGTATTCTCTGCAGCATGATGGGATCTGTAACTGTGCCCTTTCCCTTCTGGGATGGCTTTGAAGAGAATGGAAATGGGGTTCACATGCACTTTCTTGGCTGGCTGAAAACTATACCTGGAAGAGAGTTCACTCTGTGATTCTGCTCCTCCCCCTGCTCCAGTTCACTTTGGGTTCCTAGAGCTGTGTGTGCATGTGCACTGGGAGCCAGCAGCAAGAACATAGCTTCTAGTAAGTTCTGGAAAACTCAGGTAGCCTCATAGCATCAACTGATGCTAAATCTGCCATAGAGAGTTGGGTTTGCCTAGCTCAGAAGAAGCATTTCTGGAAACACTGCTATTTCCCAACATGCTGTGTATATCTTAATAGAACCTGTTCAGTACGGGTCTGCAGTGTATCCCAAAGACCCTTGTTTGCTTTGTCATTAAATTTGGGTGTGGGATGAAGGAATTTCTTATGCAGTCTCTGTTCACATTGCTCTGAGTGTCACCCAAGAAGATGATGTGGGCTGCTCTGCTATGTTCTTTAAAGCCTGGGATTTGGATATTGTTCTTGGTAGTGTTCCCTGTCTTGGGTTTCAGGGTGTGGCCCTGTGGCTTGTCTGCTGTGGTAGAGATATAATCCTGAAATTAGACACTTGAGGTAAAATGTCTAAACTGCACTTATTGGCTAAGTCAGTATCAGTATTAGCTGCAGCAATATGAGAAAAAGGCATCTAGAAAGAATCTTGAGTCCATTATCCAATCTATGTAACAGGTGAATTTTTTTTCAGTTTTAAAAAAAAAGAATATGGAAAAAGGGGCCTTGCAAGTGCTAGCCTAGGATGGATCCATCCTAGGTTTGATCCCCCAGCGTCCCATATAGTTCCCCCAAGCCAGGAGCAATTTCTGAGCACATAGCCAGGAGTAACCCCTGAGCGTCAACGGATGTGGCCCAAAAAAACAAGAAACAAAACAAGAATATGGAAAGAGCCACCCACCAGAATAATTATCTGCAGAAAATGATGGAACATTTAATTATTTTCCTCTAGTTTTTATCCATTCAACTTCTTGTTTTTCTTCTTTATTGACTGAGTCAGTTTCAATGACTATATTATTCATATCTTCTCTCTCTTAATATTGTTGTAATTTTCTTTTGTAGCTGTTTTTCAGTTTTGTTTGCTATAATTGGCTCAGCAACTCCATTACAACAGCCAAAATAATAGGGATTTTGATACTTGACTTTTATCAACTTTGATGAGAAATTCAGCTTTTCATTATTGTTAAGATGATTACCAACAAATTTCATTAGATATGTTTTATCAGGTTCAGAACATTTCCACATATAGCCAGTATGTGTCAGTCATTCATGTTTAAAAGCATTATTTCCTGGATCCCAGGTCATAATCAATCCTTCATCTTCTTCCTCCTTTGTTCTGTTACTAGCCATATAATATAATAATGTTGTCAAACCATCCTTAAATTCTTAAAACAAGTCCTCTGATGTCAAGACATTTTTTAAATGCAATGTTAGGCTCCATTTGCTTAGATTTTCATTTAGTATTTTAACCTTTTGAGAGAGTTTTTTTATCGAGCACATCACATCATTAATTTTTCTTTATTGAAATGTCTTGACTTAAGTTTTATTTCAAAGCTGTATTACAGAGCTCACACAGCGAGAGAGGGATAGCTACATCTGTTCTAATCATAAGACAGATTAGGTAAAAGATGTTATCCTAACACTATTGGAATTTTTCTTAAGGTCCTCAGAGTGGGTAGGGTTTTTTCATATCCACAAATTTTTTTTTTTTGATTTTTGGTCACACCGGCAATGCTCAGGGGTTACTTCTGGCTCTGTGCTCAGAAATTGTTCCTGGAAGGCTCAGGGGATCGATCATATGGGATGCTGGGATTCGAACCATGTCCTTCTGCATGCAAGGCAAATGCCCTACCTCCATGCTATCTCTCCAGCCCTCATTCCCACAAATTTAACTATTGAGACACTCTCCCCAATGGTTATAATGCCATTCTATTTTCTCTCTGCATCGAAAATAATACTGTATTTTCAGTGGTCTTATTTTCATTTTCTATTATATTATACCTACCCCTTCTCAGAAATTCACACTTTCTCTTCTCTCTTGCACTGAATGTTTATCAACTCTTCCATCTCTAATATTTCTTCTATTATGTGCACAAAGAATGGAGTTTCTTTCAATTACTGCTTTTGCTTTTGTGCCCACATTGCTTTGAATTTTGTATTATCACCCAGTCCAGTGTACACTATAACTTGCATGAATATTTTTTTGATTACTAAGTAATTTTAGATCAGAACTTCAACTTTTTCCACTTTTTGCCTGGAAACTCTTTTATGCAACCTAGGGTATATAAATACCAAATACTTGCTGATAACAAATCACAAGGAAATTGATTTTAGAATGTTTGAAAAATTTACATGAGCCCATACACATTTGCAGCCACAGTTTTAAGAAAATATTCACATCTATTTCTCTTGCA
Source organism: Crocidura indochinensis (assembly GCA_004027635.1). Taxonomy (NCBI): domain Eukaryota; kingdom Metazoa; phylum Chordata; class Mammalia; order Eulipotyphla; family Soricidae; genus Crocidura; species Crocidura indochinensis. The sequence goes on from PVKC010051059.1 coordinate 3,864, forward strand.
TTCTATTAGTGTAAAATATCTGTGCTCTCTTTATAGTTTCTGTAGTGCTGTTCAAATGATAACATTTGTCATTCAGATGACAGGGCTAACGAAATAAGCATGCATTGTTCATTACCATACATTCATGTTTTAAAAAGTGGTGATTATTTATGTTTCCATCCAGATATGAGTCCAGTTAAGAAAACTTGAGACCATTCACACCCCTCCATTCATCACTGCTGTTATGTCCAGTATTTTGAACTATGTTTCACATAAAAAAAGTCTTAGTGTGGTGCTTTAATTAATTAATTAATTAATTAATTTTTTGTTGGTTTATTTTGTTTGGAGACCACACCATAAAGTGCTCAGAGACGATTCTGGATGGGTCTCATGGGGACCTCATGAGGGTGCTGAAAATTGAACACAGGTTGACCATGTGCAAGGCAAGTGTCTTCCCTTCCCCTCCCCTCCTTTCATCATCATTTCCCTCTTCTCCCCTCTCCCCTCTCTACTCTCTACTTCTCTCCCTTTTCCCCTCCCCTCCCTTCCTCTCCATTGGAAGAGTTCAGGTTAATTTGGTCAACATGATCAGCCCTCTCTCCCACCCAGCCTCCCACTGATGTCTGCCTGCTGGATTTCGTCCACTGCTTCTTTGCTTAGGTAAAGTGGCCCTGAATTCTGTGAGTAGCAACTTCTCTGTGCTTGCCTGGAAAACATTTGTTTTCTGATTATCTGCAGTGTTGGTTTAGCTCTGCCAGGGCTTGGGGGTTGGCAGCTGTTCCCCATTAGAAGCCAGACTCCGGCTGCCCTGACCCCCAGCAATGTTTGGAGTCCGCAGTGAGTCAGCGTTTGCGCTGACCGGACTTTTCCTCGGGAAGCTCTTTATTTGTTGTTCTGCAGTTATTATCATATGTTTGTATGAACATGTTTTTCATTTATTTCTAGCTGGGCTTACTGTGCTTTTGAAAATGTCCTGAAGTCCTATCTCAGCACTGACTTTTCCTTCCATTCCCTGTTATCTCCACAGGAATGGTAATGATCTTCATGGGACTTAAACCATCCTGTCATTAAATATCTCTCTCTTTATCTCTCTCTCTCTCTCTCTCTCTCCCTCCTTCTCTCCCTCCCTTCCACCCTCCCCCTCTTTCTCCATCACTTTGCTTTCAAATCTGGATAATTTTGGTTATTTCACATTTTTTTCTCTCTCTTTTTTTGGGGGGGGGCACTCCCAGCGGTGCTCAGGGGTTACTCCTGGCTATCTGCTCAGAAATCGCTCCTGGTAGGCACGGGGGACAATATGGGGCACCGGGATTCGAACCAACCACCTTAGGTTCTGGATCGACTGCTAGCAAGGCAACCACCGCTGTGCTATCTCTCCGGGCCTCAGGAGAGTTTTTATTTCACATTTTTTTCTTGAACTATTTCTACTGGAAACAACAGTAAAAAGGAGCTCTTGTTCACTGTTGATTTCACCATGGACTGGCTTGTGGTTTGGTTCCACCTCTGTGGAAACAGAATGGGAAATTCCTCGAAAAAGCTCAAATGGACCCAGTGATTCCACTCCCAGCATCTATCCCACCCTCAATTAATTTGAAAAGTTGTGTGTGCAGCTCTGCTTATGGGTACAATAGAGTATCCAGAAACAGTGAAACTGTCCAGTGGTTAACAAATGAGTGGTCAGTGAAACGTTTAGCTGTAAGAAAAGGTGAAATTTCATAGTTTGCTGTCCTGTAGATGGAATCAGAAGTCATCAAGTTAAATGAAGGATGGAAAGAAGGACAGAAACCAGCTGCTCTCATCTCGCTGATACAAAGAAACAAGACACAGGGTTAGACATGCCCATTGATTCAAATCCTTGAGTTCCAAAACTCATCATCCAGCAGCAGAAAGAGTAAAGGAGATGATGAGGCAGAATCAGGGTGTTGGGGAGACAGTGGGGGAAATCTTGGGCACTTTTGTAGTAGTGGGGGGCTGGGGTACAGTAATCTTGTATATTGAAATCCTAACATTTTTCTCAGCTGTATCCATATTACCTAAGCTATTTTTAAAACCGCCTGTTGACTTATTCTCTATTTATGGATCTTTTATTTTGTTTTATTTTGAGTTCGTTCAATCTTTTGAAAATAATGTCTCATTGCTATGTCCCACTGTGGGTCCTTATGTGTGTTCTTCTATGTCTTTGTTCCCCCTTTATATGATGCTGTTACTGAGTCCAGAAATTGTGTCTCTGGTCTCACTGACAGTCTCTTCTAGTCCCTGACAAGTTGAACTTGTCACTCCCTTTGCATGTTTCCTCTTTCTTTCAGTCACTGCCTGGGAGTCTCCTGAACCCTCTTGTCACCTGTCCTTGGATCTGTTGACTCATGCTGGGAGTCAGGATGATTTCACTTGATCCCACTTCGGATGTTCCAGGGTCACCTTATGAATTCTACTCCACGCCTGATAATCTTTCCATATCTCTTTGGACAAGATTTGAAGTTTTGGTTCCTTTGAGGGTTCTGCAGAGCCCCCACAAGCTCTCCAGTAGACCCAGTGCTTTGCAGTGTGTTGAGTGTCCTGTCCTGTCCTCCCACCCCCCAACCCCCCCCACCCCCGCAAATGTAAAGAGCGGTTCTACAAGGTACTCACTGCAGGTTTGAATCTCAGTCCCAAGTCTTCCCTGGGATTATTGGAGATCAGTTTTCAGCGCCAGCTCCCTGGCTAAGGCGGCAACTGTCGCCCTGGAATTTTCACCCCCTTGGCCGTTGTCAGCAGCTGGCCAGGAATTCCCTTCTGATGTATGAATATCAGGTCATTTCCTCCCCCCTCTCTCTGGGTCAGGACAGACTTTATAAAAGCGTCACTTCTCATTTTACCCGTTTGCACTCCCCCTTCCTGCCCATCAACCCCCAGTACTTTCAGAACCAGGGGCCACTGGCCCCATCTTTGGTTTGCTCCATCTGCCTGTTGTCACCTTGGCTGAGTGCTAGGAGCTAGAGTGATGATGGTGAGAAAGATGTTGAGAGATCCTGACTGCCCAGCATGTAGGAGAGTAGCCCTTGGGGGTCTTGGAGTGATATCACCCCACTTGGCAGCTTAGTTCTGGGCTTCCTGGTCTCCTGAAGACCTCTCTTCTCCACTCATCTCCTCTCCCATCCCTTCTTTTCCTCTTCCCTTCTCTCCCCTTCTTTGTCCTCCCCTCTCCTTTCTGCTCTCCTCTCCTCTTCCTTCCTTTCCTCTCCCCATATATTGCCATTTATTTACCTTATTTACCCTTTACTCAACAGCACTGCAGTGGAGAAAGGTTAAGGGGTTCCCCAGCTAGATTCTGGGAATCAATTCAATGTCCCCTGCATGCAGAGCAAATACTTCATCCCTTCTCTCTCCTCTCTTCTCTTCTCTCTCCGATTCAAAACAGTCCGAGAGCCCAGCAGTTGCCTTCCCGCTGCCCCCTTGCTCTTCCTGGCCTGGGCAGCTGCAGGGCTGAGGTGTGCTCATGATGGGGCCCAGCTGAACTTCAGGGTGGGGGAGCCATCAGCTGTTCCCTCACCCTCTGGCTGCGGCAAAAATAATCCAAGCCGCCAAGAACAGCTGGGGAGCCACCTCCAGATGGGGAGGGCTGGAGAGTGGGTGGGCAGTTTTTGACCTGAAAACCCCCCTCTGCTGGCATCAGGTGGGCTGCTGAAGGTCCCTCTGTGCTCCTTTGAGCCCCTTGGAATGAACCGTAAAAGCCCTTATCAGGGAAGTACTCTGCGGATTCTTCTAGAAGAATTGCATGCCTGATTGGTGATGGAAATTTGGATGCTGTGCATTGGGTCTGTTCCCGTAGTGAAGTGTTACTTCCCGTTTCTTAGCAGGGAAAGTCTGTGCTTCGGCTAATGATGGTCTTTTAGAAACTTCCTTTCACTGCTGACATCAGTTTCAGTCTCTCTCCTCTCTTCTCCTTCACTCCTTTGCTCCCTCTCTCCCTTTACTCTTTCCTGTCTCTCCCTTTCCTATCTCTCTCTTCTCTCTCCCTTTCCTATCTCTCTCTTCTCTCTCCCTTTCCTATCTCTCCCCTCTGTTCCCATTTATTTACCTTATTTACTCTTTACTCAATAGCACTGGGGTGGAGGAAGGTTAAGGGGTTCCCCAGCATACATGAATCCAAGGTCTTCTCTGCATGCAGACCAAATTCTTCCCCCATCCTTTTGTGTTCTCTCTCTCTCTCTATCTATCTATCTATCTATCTATCTATCTATCTATCTATCTATCTATCTTTAGAAAGTGATTTCCATTTTCTCTTCTCAACACCATTGGGTCCTACACTGTGAGTTCCAGAGGATCAGGAAAAGAGTGAAGGGGGGGTGGTGGTGAGGGGCAGAGTGATAAAACAGCAGTAGGGCTTTTGTTAGCAAATGGATTGCACCCAAGTTCAATCCCTGACATCCCATTTGGTCCTCTGAGCCTACCAGGAGTGATTTCTAAGTGCAGAGCCAGGAGGAACTCCTGAGGGCTGCTTTTTGGTTGTGCCCTCCCATAAGGGAAGGGGGGGTTTAAATAGAGGACAAGCAGAGAGAGAGATTAATATGACTGGGTTCCAGGAGCTGATTTAGGGGTTTGCTTAGAGCTATTCTTGATGGTGCTCTGGAGTGTGCCTTGGCCACTGTACTTTCTCTCTGCCCCCAGGGCTAGTGATAAGAAAGGCAATAGGAGTTGAAGAGTGCCTGACCAAAGCTTCAGTCTTGGTTCCATTGAGCCTTGGCCATCCCCATACACCCCTGTTCCTTGGGGAAGGGCCAAGTAGGATGAAACTGGGAGGTGAGCCAGACTGAGTTCTAGACTGGGGGAGGACACACCTCACTCTGATTCCTGCTGTGGATCTTCATACCTGAGGACCCCGAGGAGTCTATGGATCGGCCTCAGTTTCCCAATTTGTCTGAGATGATTTAGGGGGAACCTCATGCCACTCATGGGGCTGAATTGGTGCATTTGAGGTACTGTGGACAGCAGTAGGCATGGGCCCAGCCACCAAATGTCTTCCTCTTTCTGGCTCCTGGAGAAGGATTGAGAGGGTCAAGTTGAAGGACAAAGAGAAATATAGAGAATGCTTGGTAGTCCTGGAAAAGGGAGTAGGGACTGCTAGAAAAAGAACATTCATTTGAAGGGGCTCCAAGTCTGCTCTTTACTAGGTTCCAGTCGGCCCTCACTGCCTGTGAGTGTAGCAGGCCGGAACAGGGAGCGGCTCTCAGGGCTGGCGGCTCCCATCAGTGTGGCTTTAGAACATTCCAGAAACGGACAGGAATGTTCCACTCTAAGCCCAATATTGTTGTTATCTTCTGGGTTTAGAGGAAAAAAAGCGATACTAAGGGGCTAGGTATTCTGTCCCTCCTCCAGCCTTCCCACCCCAAACGTATTGCCAAGACTTTTTTAATTTCCACTTGGATTGTGCCTGAACGGCTGGCCTGGCAACCATTTCTCCTGAGCTGCAAAGAAAGTAAATGAATTTTCACTTTCTTCATGGCTCAGCTGATAATACCCACGGGGCTCCTGGTTGCAGCTGTACCTGCATTCCCAAGCCAAAAGGGGTCCTCCTGTTTTATAAGACAGAATTAAGGACCCCCATCCAGGCTGTGTGTTCTGATAAATTCAGGTCAGTCCCAGGAGCTCTAAGTCTGTCCTGGCCATCATCACCTGGTATGAACATTGTGTTTTGTCTCTTTCTAGTGGTACCTCATATCCCAGGCACTAAACTCCCAGGTGGCAATATAAAGATCCCACCCAACCATTTGGTCCATAAAGTAGAAATATAGTGGCCCAGCCATTCCCCTGAATTCCCTCATTAAAATCTCGCCGTGGTGCTGGGAAGCCAGTTCCATGATTTCTGATTTCTGCTTTCAACGATGTAGCCACACACAGAGGCCCAGAAAACTTGTAAGCCGCATTCCCCCAACACCTGAGTTTAGCGTCTGAATGGAAGATGTTTCTGGATTGTGCCAATTTAGAGTAACTTGAACCTTTCGGGAAATTTGTCCTTTTTGGGGGCAGTTAGCAACTCTTGGTAGAATTGTTTCCATTTTGTTTCTTATAGTTTTCTTGGCCATTTTGTTTCTTGGGAACTCTTCTCTCTAATTCCCGCAGCTGGGAATTCATGTTTGCCTCTCGCTTTTTCTTACTTGCTGAAAGTCCAACTGTTTCATCAATGTAAAGAGTAACTTTGCTTTCAAAGCTTTTCTTTTAGATGTCAGTGACCTTGGTATTCAGATTTGGTTACCATTTGCTTTTCTTCACATTTCTTGTGCTGGATCCTTGGATGACTGCCATAAAACCTTTCTCTTCTTCCCATGGAGTCTTTTAGAAACATTAATATTCTCCCCAGCACCTCTTTCTGTATTACCAGTCTTTAGAGACTGTTTTTTCATTATCCCCTCACTCAAAATATTTCATTAAAATGATCTTATTGTATTCTTTGATCATGACTCATTTAGAAATAATTGGCTTAATGTCTACATACAAGGATTTTAAGAACAACCTTTGTTTTTCTCTTCTTTGGTTTTCTTGCAATCAGAGAATATAACCTGTGTAATTTTGAGTTGTTCGATGGGTAGCTGATTGTGTGAGTAGTCAGTGGAGGGGGTGGTGTTCTGGAAATGAGATGGTTGGTTGATGGGGGTGACCAATATTATATAAATTGGCTATTTTGGCTTA
>PVKC010051060.1:0-10476 GCA_004027635.1 Crocidura indochinensis
AAGAGAAAAAAGTAAAAGTAAAGGAAATAAAAAGTCTGTCATAGAGGCAGACTTGATTGGGGAATGAAAAGGCATGGTGAGAAAGGAACTGGACTTTAATGACAGCAAGTCTACACTAATGAAGGAATGGCCTCTTAAATATTGTAAAACTGAAATTAATCATGAACCTTGTAGCTGTGTATAGTTTGATTTAATCAAAAATCAATTTCTAAAGGAATGTGAATAAGTACATATATACTTAAACGCTATTTATATATTTATAAGATGTTATGAGAAGTGTATAAAATTACAAGAAATTTAAAAATATATATGTAAAATGCTGCTGTACTGCTGTACTGATGTAAGTTGTTTATCTTTCATATGCATAGTTCAACAACTAATATATTCCTCATAGGTTATTAGATTTAAAACACAGAATAAAACAAATGCAGAAGCTACTACTAGAGATCAAGTCATACTTATACTTCTAGCATTGAAAAGCTAAATACAATAAAAACTATAAAGTAAATGAAAATTCTCCAGAATTCAGTGCAATTAGAAAATTTAAATTATCAATAAATCAAGAATAATTTGTATGTATGTTTGTGTCACATCTGGCAGCGTTCAGGGGATACTCCTGGCTCTATGTTCAGAAATTGCTCCTGGCAGGCTGGGGAACCATATGGGGTGCTGGGATTTGAACCACCGTCCTTCTGTATACAAGGCAAATGCTATACCTCCATGCTATCTCTCCAGTTCCCAAGAATAAATTTGAATAAATTATTTGAATAAATTATTTTTTGCAAAAATCTTAAAAAATTAAGAATAAAAATAGATAGGGGCCCGGGAGATAGCATGGAGGTAAGGTGTTTGCCTTTCATGCAAAAGGTCATCGGTTCGAATCCCGGTGCCCCATATGGTCCCCTGTGCCTGCCAGGAGCAATTTCTGAACATGGAGCCAGGAGCAACCCCTGAGCACGGCCGGGTGTGACCCAAAAACCACAAAAAAAAAAGAATAAAAATAGGTATAGATATCATTTAAAATAAATAGAAGAAATTTAATTAAAGTTACATAATTTTATTTATTTGTTTGTCTTAGTTTTGGGGCCACACTCAGGAGCACTCAGTGGTTACTCCTGGCTCTGCATTCAGAAATCACTCTAGGCAGGCTCGGGGGACTATGTGAGATGCTGGGAATTGAACACAGGTCTGTCCTAAGTCTGCATAATGCAAATCAAACCATGCCAATCTGCCAGCTCTTTGACTCAAATATGTGAATTATTACAGGCTAAATGGAAGAATTTTTTGTCATGAATTATCAAAGTATTCAAAAACAGTTCTCTATATTGAATATCCTGTATTGATATAAGTACATGGAAAAATATAGAACATATATATTATGAAATATGTTTTATTATATTTTACTTCGTTTATGTCATTAATCATAGAAATGGACAACATAATTGAAGACTCTCTTTTAAGACCTGTTTGATTTTAGGTGTTTTATCTTAAGGCATTTATTTTATTGTTTTTTTCTTTACATATGGGCCAAGAAGAAAAGTCTACCTTAAGAAGACACAATAATATTAAAAAATATTAAAAATTTTACAGACTTTATTGTAACATACATCATCAAAATAGATGAAAGTTATTGAAGGCTTTTTTTTGTTCTTTTATATTATTTTGGTTTCTGTTTTCCAATTAATGCTCAAGGTGTCCATTGCCCCCTCTTGTGATGTTACACTAAGATCAACAATGAAAGTAGTGTTTGTGTTGTTGTTGCTGTTGTTGTTGTTTTTGGCTGTTTTTTGGGCCACAACCAAAAATACTCATGGATTACTCCATACATTTCGGTGCTCGGAAATCGCTCCTGGTAGGCTCTGGGGATCAAAAAGTATTCCCGAGTTCGAAGCCTAGTCAGCCTCATTCAATGTAAACACCCTACCCATTATGCTACCACTCCAGTCTCAGAAGTAGTGATTTAAATCATAGCATCATTATAGCAATATCACTATATCAGCTTAAATGTGAGTATATGTACTTTTGTTTATTTTATTTTTGTTTTTCTATTTGTATTAAATAAACTATGATTAATATTGGATGCTGTTTTACTTGTGAAACAAAGAAAAGGGAGATTTAATTGTTAATCACATTAGTTCTGTGACAAGATGGCTTTTAGAAAAAATGTTTTAAATAGTGAGTTTTGATGACATCTAGTATATCAGAAATTTATAGTCCTATTTCAAAAGCTGAGAAATGACAGCTTCTTCATTGACTTTAATAGTTCTTAAACAAGATACTATGCGTGCACTTGAAAGCAGACTCATAAAACTCTTCAAAACGTTTTTTATACCGCCTACTGACATGAAGTCTGAACACTAAAAGGAATTTCTCCATGTAATGACTTACTATGACAGAATTTTAGTAACTAACTTTTATTGTCAAAAATTTTACATCTAAATTTAAAAAGCAGTATTCTGTAAAGGATTTAAAATAGGTTGACATATTATCATCTTTACATTTAATTCATTTGTATAAGTTTTGGAGTATGCTGATATCCTGTCACATCATATCAATATATTAAGAAATTTTATCTATTTTATTATTAATAGACCTTATAGAATAAACTCAGAAGATTGGAAGAGAGGGCATGACATGATATATATATGTATATATATAAGTATATATGTATGCATTTTTCTTTTCTTTTTTTTTGTTTCTTTTGGGGGGCACACATGCTAAGGGGTTACTATTGGCTATGCGCTCAGAAGTCGCTCCTGGCTTGGGGGACACTATGGGACAGCGGAGGATCGAACCTCCATCAGTCCTAGGCTAGCGCTAGCAAGGCAGACACCTTACCTCTATTGCCACTATGCCTGCCCCATATATATATATACCTTTCAGCTACACAGAGGTATCTCAAACACAGTATAGAAAATGTATTAACACTTTGTAATAAATGTTCAAGTAATCACTCATCTAAGCTCCTAACTTTTGTTTGTTTGTTGGTGAGTTGGTTGGTTTTTGGGTCACACTCAGCAGTGCTTAGGGTTACTCCTGGCTCTGTGCTCAGAAATCTCTCCTGGCAAGCACGGGGTACCATATGGATGCCGGGATTCAAACCACCATTGGCTGCTTGCAAGACAAAAGTTCTACCACTGTGCTATCTCTCTGGCTCCTAAACTCCAATTTCTTTTTATTTTTAATAAATACTTTTGTTTGTCATTAAGACCTAAAACATAAAAAAAATTGTGGACTTGTTAATGATTCATTTATTTTGGAATCTATTTATTTTCTGTTGATTTTGATTGAAACATATGTATATGCCAGTGCACAGTTTTTATCATGAGTGATGCTTAGGCTGGCAATGAAAATATGTAAACAATGCACATATATGTGGTTATTGGAATAATGACACTGGTAAAAGTACCTAAGGAAAAAATGTGAAATGCAAATTAAATAGGGTAGGATTCAGCATTCTCACTCCACCAATTTAAAACTAAAGAATCTGTTTGATATGGAAGATTAATTTCAAGACTTTTTTTGAGGATAATATATGTATCTTTGTCATCTGCTTTTCTTCATTGAGAAAATATTTGTTCAATTCTTATTTGTTCTTCTTCCCATTTTTGGATTGAGTAGATGTTTATTTTTAATTTGCTTAATAAGAAATATCAGCATCCTGTATATCTGTATATCTTAGATATACAGATGGGCACTGAGTGAAGTTTCTCCAATTTGATGGGTGGTCTTTGCATCTTGGCCCTGTACTTTTGAGATGCAGAAGATTCTGGTTCAATGTTAAATTTATTTTTTTATTTATTTTTCTTTATTTCTACTTGCCTGGCAAGTGGTGTTTGATCCTTCTGAGTGCCTTTAGCTGAATGTCATGGAATGTTTTGACAATGGAATGTTCCTTTTCATACCTATGGTTTAAGCTCTGATGTCAAAGTATTTAATCCATTTTTGTATTTGTCCTTTGTGTAAGCAATTAAAAAGAGTCCTGAGTTCACTTTTTGCTTTATTTTATGCAGTTGACCAGTTTTCCCTACACCACTTATTGAAGAGGTTTTCCTTGCTTTCTTTTAATTTCTTGCTCCTTCCTATATGCAACACAAAAGCACCATAGAGAAAAGCCTTCTGGGTTTGCTAATTTTGTTGCAGCACTATTTACAATATCCAGAATCTAGAAGCAATCAAAGTTCCAATTATAGATGAGTGACCAAAGAAACTCTTGTACATCAACATAATGGAATACTGTGAAGTTGTTTAAAAAAGTAAAGTTGGGACCAGAGCAGTGGAGCAGCTTTAGGATGTTTGCCTTGCAGGTGCCTGACCGAGAAAAACCACAGTTCGATCCCCTTGCATCTAATAAGATCCTCCAAGCCAGGAGTGATTTCTGAGCATATAGACAGGAATAAGTTCTAAGCATCACTGGATGTGGTCCAACCCTCCCCCCAAATGAAGTCATGAAATTTGCTTATAGTTGATTGGATTTAGAGAGTATTATGCTGAGTGAAATTAGTTAGAGGGAGAGTGATGAACATAAAGTAATGGCATTCAGTTGTGGGATTAAAACAGGTAGTGTGATAATAAAATCCAGAAATGATAGAGATGGGGTAGTGCATGGTATGTACATACATAGTAGGAAACTTGCCATAGATAGTGAAGTAGTGCAATTTGGTTATAGTTGGAACTGATCTCTCTGGCCAGAAATGAAATGCTAATGGAGATCACGTGATACATACTCCTTCATTAACAATAATACACACTAGGGCCTTAGCGATAGCACAAACAGTAATGCGTCTAACTTTCACCCTAGCCTAGGATGGTCCACAGTTTGATCCCCCAGCATCACATATGTCCCTATATCCAGGAGTGATTTCTGAGCACATAGCCAGGAGCACATAGCCTCTGAGCGTCACCAAGTGTGGCCCAAAAGAACAAAACAAAACAAACAAACAAAACAGATAGTACAAACTAAACTATAATATCAAAAAGAGAAAACATAGAAGAGAGAGGATGAGAGAGAGGGAGAGAAAGTGAGAGAAGTAAAATGTCTGTCAAGAGGCAGGCAGCAAGAAGAAGGCAGCAGGAAAGATGGGAAAGGGTGGGTGGAAAACTGGTGAATTAGTTGCAGGAAACTTGTACTGGTAAAGAGTGGTATACATTGCAATATTGACCTCAATTATAAAAAACTTTATGACCACCATGCTTAAAGAAAGTATTATAAAAATAAAATTTTATCATGAAGATCATTTATTTGACACAATGAAAGAATCTCATTGATTGGGCCAGAGCAATCCATAGCAATGCAGTGTTTGCCTACTATGTGCCAATACAAATTTAATCCCAGGTAATCCATAGGGTCCCCAAATCTTCCAAGACTGATTTCTGAGCTTAGAAGAGTAAGCTATGAGCTTTTGATATCCCTAAAATAAACAAACAAATATAATATCTCTATTTGAAAATATTAATTCAGGGGCCCAGGAGATAGCATGGAGGTAAGGCATTTGCCTTTCATGCAAAAGTTCATCGGTTTGAATCCTGGTGCCCCATATGGTCCCCTGTGCCTGCCAGGAGCAATTTCTGAGCATGGAGCCAGGAGTAACCCCTGAGCACTGCCGGGTGTGACCCCAAAACCACAAGAAAAAAAGAAAAAAGAAAAAGAAAATATTAATTCAGTTCTCTACGTTATTCTCATTTCATGGTTTGTTCACATAAATTATGTTCTCTCTCCAAATATAACCTTAATTTCTTGGCATCATCATGATGCTGAATAAAATACTCTAGACTCCAAAAAAACCCTAAATTAGACACAGACATAAAGTATTACATTATTGGTAGTCATTAGTCAAACTAATGAGCCTTAATTATATTAATAAAAACATTAAAAACTGATCCATTGTACATTTATCATTTTTTCCAAGGAAAAATGCCAGACTTTATTATATGGCCCTATAAAAAGTTGCCGATAAGACCTGGAAATTTCAAATTCCTATCCCAGGTGGGTAAGAATATATCTGTGTCATTTAGAGAACACTTTGAGACTTGATCACCCAAGTTCAACATGGTCAACTTCCAGATAGTTGAAATTAATAGATCAACAACAAAAGGATATCAGATTTGTGAGCTCCGTAGATACTTTAATATTTATTGTTTCTTCTAAAATGTGGCATGTTCACTTCAGTATATTAACATTCAAACCCTTTAGCAATCTTACAAATAAATTCCATGTGCTTCCTATTAGCCTTACTTTCCTAATTTCACTTATCTGTCACTGCTATTGCTGCACAAGTCTTAAGATCAGATCATGCAGGTTTTTCCTTGCTGATGTATTTTGAATATTTGTTCTAAACATTGCATAAATTATGTCCTATGTTTTTGTTATTATTTATAGTTTCTAAAAAGATGTAAAGTATCGTTCACAGATCAAAAAGCAGGAAAATGCCAGTTATTTTATTTTATAGATAAAAATTAGCTAATGAGTAACTTGTTTTTCCAATGAAATATTTTACTACTGATTTAAAAAATCATGTTCTATATTTTCTTTAGTTAAATAATTGGAAAATATATTTACTCAATTAAATTTCCCTGTGGAACAAAAAGACAACATATTTTCCATAACATATGTCACAACACAGAAATCAGTATGATCAAAAATATTTTAGCATTTTGAGTTTATCAAAATGATTGACGAATAAATTCACATGATTAAAAATGAATTCCAAGGTATTTGCATCTTAATACATAACTTTAAAAGGATAATAATAAATATAATTATACATTTTAATTATTGAATATTTTCAGTCATTCACATAGTAATTCACATTGAAAATTATTATCTTATATTACTGTTTTAAAGAATACTCTGTGTTTACTATAAATTCTCAGGCCCTTTATTGTCCTGCTAAAAAGAGAACTGCCCTATAATTAACATATATATTTTTAGGAAGTGCCAAACACCAGATAACCTAATTATGTTTTCATAGAGATTTCTTGTTATATACAATATCTGGTTACAAAAATTAAACTTAAAATATTCTATTTTTAAGTCCAAGTTCCCGCCCTGCCAAAACCCATACAAGCTACACCTATTACCCACAACTCCAATTGCCCTGATCACCAACTGCTTTTTTTAAAAATTGATCTCTTTATTTAAACAACTTGATTACAAATATGATTGTAATTAGGTTTCAGTCATGTAAAGAACACCTCCCTTCACCAATGCAACATCCCCATCACCACTATCCCAAATTTCCCTCCTCCCCACCCCACCCTGCCTGTACTCTAAACAGGCTTTCAACTTCCCTCATTAATTCACATTGTTAGGATAGGTCTTAGTGTAGTTATTTCTCTAACAGCACTCACTAATCTTTGTGGTGAGCTTCATGTTGTGAGCTGGAACTTCCAACCCTCCTTTCTTTTGTCTCTGAGAATTATTGCAAAAATTTCTTTCATTTTTCTTAAAACCCATAGAAGATTGAGACTATTCTGTGTCTATATCTCTCCCTTTAACTTATTTCACTCAGCATAATAGATTGCATGCACATCCATGTATAGGAAAATTCCATGACTTCATGTCTCCCAACAACTGCATAATATTCCATTGTGTTTATCTCCCACAGTTTCTTTAGTCATTCATCTGTTGAATGGCAATCTTGATTGTTTCCAGAGTCTGGTTATTGTAAAAAGTGCTGAAAAGAATATAGGTGTGAGGAAGAAATTTTTGTAATGTATTTTTTGTGTTCCTAGATTATATCTCTAGGAGTAGTATAGCTGGATCGTATGGGAACTCAATTTCCAATTTTTGGAAGAATCTCCATATCACTTTCCATAAAGGTTGGACTAGATGGCATTCCCACCATCATTAAGTAAGAGTTCCTTTCTCTCCACATCCCCAACAGAACTGGTTGTTCCTATTCTTTGTGATGTATGAAAACCGCTAAAAAACATCTAATCCCATCAAAAAATGGAGAGAAGTAATGAACAGACACTTTGCATAGAAGAAAAACAAATCACCAAAAGGCACATGAAAAAAATGTTCCACATCACTATTCATCAGTGAGATGCAAATCACCAATCATTTTTGGCTTTCTACTGAGAAACAATCAGAGCAAAACTCCAGGTATGCCAGTAACTGGGATCACATCACCAGCACTTTTTTAAAGTATGGAGCTACTTCTACCATTTTCTAGTACTTTCAGAATCCCTGGGACTTAAAAATATACCCTTACAAAAGCTGAACCATGCTGATTCAAATTTTTGTTTAATAATCTCTTAATTGTAGAAATGCACCAATTTGGATAACAATCTGTATCGAAAGCTGCTTATCTAACATACATAAACAAAGGAAGTAACAGTATAGTCATCTAATAAGAAAATCATACTAAAGCTTATGACAATAATTTAATGTCCCAATTAATGTCCTGATACAATAATTTTCACAAATTTTCTTGCCAATGTACTTCTATTTTTTTCTCTTCCTACATCTTATTCTTATTTTTTAAATTATTTTGTTCCCACTGACCTAGAAACAAATGCATTATGATAAATGATGTCAACTATGTGATGCATGGTCTTTATTTATTTTTAATTTGTTTGTTATTTAAAGAAAATGCACATAGTTGTCATAATTTATCATAATATATTTGTTTCCAGATGAGGGAAAGCAAAGTTATTTAAGAAATAGTAAGAAAATAGAAAGAAAAACTAAACAATAAAATGAAAAGAAAGAAAAAAGAAAGAAGAAAGGAGAAAAAGTTCAGTAGTAAGTATATTTGTGAAAAATTATTGTATCTTTAATAAAGTCATTAATAAATAGTAGAATGTTTCACAGGCTCTATTTTATAAACATATGGGATAACAAATACAATACAAAAGGTGTGTGGATGTGGTATTTAATGTTTGCATGGCACATCAAAATATGGGCGGAATAGAAAGGAAAAACCTTTGGCCTAATACCAGGGAGACCTTAACCATAAAGGATCCTGGCATAGGGTTGGTGCTGTGGGGAGAATAGGGAATCTCCTGCCTTAATCCTTTCACTAAACTCAGAAAGAGCTTTCTTTTTGGGTCTTTCCTAGCACCCTTACTTCCTTCCTTCCCATTAGTCATCATTTTCCCAAACCACGCAAACATGCTAGGGTATGATATCATACTTCCTGGCAGATTGGCTCTAGCACTTCTTTCAACACCCTGAAAATCCAGAAATCCAAACTACTAAATACAAAAATTAATGCTAAGCTTAAAAGGTATCTATTGTAGGTGATATGGAGAGAAATCCTGTAAATTTTCCAAATCATCACCAATGCCTGAACCTTATAGGTGAGGACCTAAAATCAACACTTACTTTTAGCAATGGAAATCAAAGAGTCAGTGCCTTGCAAAATTAAGAAATCTATAAGTGAACAATTCAACCAACTCAAAGAACTTATTCAAAAGATGAGAGAATTCATACCAATGGAACTGAAGGAACTAAAAAGCCATATGAGCTAGCCAAAATAGTACAGTTACTCGGGTGTAGAATTGCATAGAAGAACTTGAGGATTTGATAGCTGGGATAAAGAAGTCAAAGAAGAAAGGGGAGACAAAACACTGGAAGAAAATGTAAAGTACTTAATAAACAAAGACAGAATTAATAATCTCCGAATTACAAGAATTCCAGAAGGGGAAGAAAACAGGAAAGGGGAAGAACAAGTAGTGAAGGAGATAATAGCAGAGAACTTCTCTACTATAGACAAATAGGTTTCTCTACAAATCTAAGAGTCAAAAAGTGATGCATTATCTTAAATAAAATAAATTAAATTATGGGGCAGAGGGGTGGCACAAAGCAGTAAGGTGTCTGCCTTGCCAGAGCTACCCTAGGACAGAATGTGTTTTGATCCACTAGCGTCCCATATGTTCCAAAGCCAGGAGCAATTTCTAAGCATATATCCAGGAGTAACAACTGAGAATCACCAAGTGTGCCCCCCAAAAAAACCTCAATTAATTAATTACTTAAATCATATGATAATAACAATGGATATAAATAAAAAATCTGACAGTTCAGCAACCACTAATAATAAAAATTCTCAAAAAATATGGGAATTGAAGGAACTTTTCTGAATAGAGTCAAAACCATTTACCGCAAGCCCATGGCCAATCATTATATTTAAAATGGAAAAACTAAAATGCTTTTTCTCTAAGATCTGGTACAAAAAAGAAAGATCACTCCTTCATGCAACTTCTATTCAATATAACAGTTGAAATACTTGCCAGAGCAATTAGGAAATGAAATTTTATCAAGGACATTCATGTGGGCAAGAAAGAAGTCAAGCACTGACTGTTGCAAATATAGGATACTATATTTAGAAACACCTAATGCTCCATAAAAAGTTATATGAAACAATATATTTGTATAGTAAATGGCAGGCTAAAATTAACATGCAAAAATTCATTATTTTTATATACAAATATTGAAAGGGGAGAAACATTAGAAAAATTTTCACTCACAAT
>PVKC010051061.1:0-10452 GCA_004027635.1 Crocidura indochinensis
TCCTGAGCACTGCATATTATAACCAAAGGAGTAATCTCTGAAGACAGAGTCAGAAGAAAGATCTGAGCACAGCAGGGTGTGGCCCCTCTTACCACCACCAACAAGCTGGTTGAAGATGAATAATTTTACATTTTATATAATTAAAACAAATACTAAGTGAGAATGCAATGCATTTGATAATGGCATTTGGTTTAGAATAGCTGTCATTTAGAAGTGGGGATCATCTCAGGGCAGGACAAGTGTCTGGGGATGGTCACTGAATGCTGAAATAGCATGAAGAGTGAAGACACTGCTGAGGCTATGGTAGGAGGTATGGCAATAGCCCTGGAGTTCTCAGTAGACCACAGTAATAGTCTTCACAAATAAAGAGGAACAGCATGACCTCAAATTTCCCCACGCTTATGCAATGGATGTGGCATGTGCAATTGAAGGTCATGCATGAGACATGGACAGAAGGATGACAATGAAATTCTACACCATGTTTTAATCAGATTCACATTTTCCATTTTTACATCTCTAGATGAATGATCATGTTTTGGTTACAGCCTTGTTTTTGAGACTATTGTGAGCTATGGGAAGACTATCTCTAAAAGCTTCTTGGGAAGCTTGGTCTTTTATTTATATTTTTAAAAATAATATCTTTATTTTAGCACCATAATTACAAGCATGATTGTAGTTGGGGTCCAGCCATAAACCAAACAATCCCCTTTACCAGTGTAACATTTGCATCGCCAATGCCCCCCCTCCCCAATCCCTCTTCCAGCATCCCCTGCCTGTATCTGAGACAATATTCTACTTCTCTCACTCATTAACTTTGTAAATGACAGTTGTTAATATAGTTATTTCTCTAACTGCACTCACCACTCTTTGTAGTGAGCTGGAGTAACCCCTGAACCCACCAGGCATGGGCCTTCAAAAATAGAATCTGTCACTTGGGGAGCTATTGTAATAGTACAGAAGGTAGGGTGTTTGCTTTTCATGCATCAAGCCCAGGTAAGATCCCTGTACTCTAAAGAGTCCTCCAAACTCACCGGGAGGGATTATTGTATGCACTGTCAGAGTAAACACTGAGCACCATCAGATCTTTTTCCAAGACCAAAAATGCATGTGCCTCTTGAGAGAAATGTGCAAATTATATATCTGTTAAGAAATATTACTCAGAGTAAGACTTTGTACAACTCAACAACATAGAGGTAACTGGGCATTTTAAAAATAGACCAAAATTTAGAATAGATATCACTCCATGAAAGATACACAAAAGATGGATAAGTGGGTGAAGTGGATGAAAATATGTTAAGAATAGTCATTAAAATTGCACATCAAATTTACAATCAGATATCACATAATGTCTTTTAAGGTACTATAATAAAAAGATAAATAACAATAAGATTTAGTCAGAAAATGAATGAACTAGAAATTTCAGACATTGCTGAGTGGATTGCAAAAATAGTGCAATTACTTTGGAGAGCAAGTTGTAAATGCCTCAAAATATTAAACATGCATTTTCCATGGAACTCAGCAATCTTATACCGGGTATTTATCCTAAAGAATTGAAAGCATATTTCACAATTTGTTAATAAATGGAGGATTGTATATCAAATGTACACATAATAAAAGTCAACTAATATATAGATGAGTGAAATGTATGATATCTGTAGAAATATCAAAATCATAAAAAGATGAAAAATTGGTTTAATGTGTCAATATGGATAGACTTTGAAGGAATTAATTTGAAAATAATAAGAAATGAAGGCTAAATGTTTGATTCCTTTGTATAAAATGCTCAAAATGAATATGTGCAGAGAAACAAAGTTTGGACCAGCCTTTGCTGGCACAGCAGGGAGAGGAGAGTAGGGAATCATTTCTCATAGATATGGTGTTTTTCTTCAGAAAGCAGAAAGTCTTTTGATGCTTACATGACTATGTAAACATTAAAATCAGTCTCTCTCCTTTGTCTACACTGCACACTTAAAAAAGATATCTATTTTCTTAGATGTTAATTATCTATATGTCTTATATTGAAATTGAAGCTAAAACTGCATCATTGAAATTCATAGATGCATCATTAATTTCTTTTACTTCCTTGATTAGTTTTACATATTATATGCTGATATTTTTATTTTCCAGTATCCATTTAGCATGTGTTATTTGTTATCTTATAGTCAGGAAGAAACTATAATGAAGTGTACTTATTCATCAGTAACTGCAAAGGCAGGTATTACATTATGAATAAAATATAGAATACTGAATTATAAAAGTACAATATCTTTGTAGTTGTTTTAAGATTAATATGTCACAAATGCAAACATCAAGCTGATGATTCCAGGCCTGATGATCTCACAGAGCTATGACATGTCTTTGGTACTTTGAGGAGGAGTAAGATGATGTGAGTTCTACACCTCAACTTTCTTACTTTGCTTCTGGACTGAGCCAAATTTGATCAAGAACCAAGATAAATCTTTGGAGTATAATTGTAAGAATCCAGAATTGGAGAATTTGAGGAGTGACATAAAATACATACTTTGGTTTTAATTGGCAAGCTGTGAACTCTTGACACATGTAAGAATCCAGGAACCATATTTCATAATTGTTGCAGAACAATTTCAGGCACACTAATGCTTGCTCAGTTAGTTACCTCTTCACTAAGCGTTCCAAGACTTTACCATGTAGTCAGAGTCTTTTCCAATGCAAATAGGGAATTGATTTTTACTTATTCCTGGCTCTGCACTCAGGGATCACTCCAGGTAGGCATAGGAGTCTATCTGGCGTGCTGGGACAAATGTGGGGTCTGCTACATGCAGGTACCTTAACCCCTGTAACATATCAATGAAACTTTTGCTTATTTTAAAAGGGAATTAGTTACCCTCTGCAAAACTTTTCATGATGAAAACTTTCAAACACAAAATCAGAGAGAAAGTTTTTTCACTAAAGTGAATCAATTTCTGAGTAATTGAATATCTGCACAGAATAACATAAACACACATTGTCTTCTGTTCCAAGATTATTTAAAGCCAGTTCAAGATATGCCTTTTGTTTACCCATAATTATCTCAGTATCTAGCCACAAAATAGGACTCTGCATCAATAATAACTAGTATGTCATCTAAAATTAAATTAAATACCATTAATAATCATGTCATCAGTGTTCAAAGACATCACCATTTAAAATTTTTTCTTTTAGAAATAGAATCAAAATAATATTTAGACATTGGCACTTATAAATGTGGCTTGAAGCTTTTTTTTAATTTTTATGTATGTATTACAGAGTGTATTTCTTGGACAGTGTATTTATAGTTGATACTGGTTTCACTTATCTGGTGGTAAATTGTTAATTTTATCATTGGAGAATTCTTTAAAGTACTAATCACTCAGTGAATTTCTTGTGCTTGTGTAGTGAGATCTAGAGAAAATAGATCATCAAAATCTAGCCATAATTCTCAGATATTACCTTTTGCTTCCATCCACCAATAAACATGAAGCAATGCTTTTTTTTTTTGTTGGCCAATGGTGTTCAATATATTTATAACCTAACCCCACACTTGAATAAAGCACTTTAAATGGTGACAATCTGGTTATTATTTTTGTATTCATAATTAGATGGGACATTTCTATCAAGAAAATTTTATAATATTTACTTATGATGTGAAAAAATTCATAAAAGAAAAGAGCAAGGTAAAGATTTGACTTTTGCTTTTGAGCTTTCCTTAGCACCTTCAAAGTAATAAACAAGTTTCCTAGCATCCTGACAAAGTACCCTGAAACAGTTTTATTTATTTTAGTGCTTGTTTGGAGCTGAGAGACTCCAACATAAAAATATTTGATGCACATTTATTTCACTGTTCACATTTCAAACATGTATGACCAGTGAGAGCTATTCCCACATCTTTATAGTAATATTATATGTATATAAAAGATGCATCTGCCATTAGTATGAAATTAACAGTATTTTCACAGATTTGATCCCATATAATCAGAGTTGAATGTGTCACAGAAACCTGGAAGCTAAAGATCGTTCATGCTGAGAACAGGATTTCTGAGGCAGGTGATCAGTAAGATTTTGATTTGTTTTCTACTTCATTTTAGAGGAAGCATATGCAAAGTAATTCAAAATCACAATGTTTATCTCCACATAAAAGAATGAAAAATCTTCTCTTTATGAGAGGGATCTGACTGGTTTATTAAAAAGGACGGATATCAAAACTTCTGAGATGAGATGCAATTTTTCAGGATGGAGTTCCTAAAACTTATGGTCTATTCTGCACAAAATTTATTTTAGGGGCAGTAATTTGAGGCATACCTTTCAGTTCCCATGGTTAGCTCCAGATTTACATTTAGAAATGACCTACAGTAGTGTTTGGGGGACATAGGTGGTGCTGGGGTTCTAATGAGGGTCAGCTTTATTTAAGGCAAGTGTCTAAATCATTGTCTCTCTAGTCTCTTAACACAATCTATTTTCTGCTCACTTAATTCAATATTTATATCCTCATCTGAATATGTTTTGCATCTTCTGTTTTTCAGAAAGAGGGTCTACACTGACCCAATTTGCTTTTGGGGTTTGATAGCATATTTCAGTTGTTGTAAATTGTGGAAACCAATATTTATTAAATTCTGTTATCTGCCAGGCACAGACTTTGATATTTTATAAAAGTGAACAGCTCTAATTATTACCATATTTACTTAGGCAAGTTATAGTCACAATTTCTATAGACAGGAAAAATTGAGATCATTAAAATATCTACATACATCAAACAAATAAAGTCAAAGTAATGTTAGCTTGGGACCAAAGCACAATAATTAAACCCGAAAATGTGTCTATTAAAGAGGTTTTGGAGGAAACCTGAGGATTGGAGGAAAGTGGAGAAATTGAAGTTGAAATATCAGATGCCTAAAAATCTGTTATTATTAACAATTTTGGAAATCACTGTGTCTTAGTACTTTGGGGATTTTGGGGGGTTCTCGGAGGTCACATTTAGTAGTGCTCAGGGCTCACTCCTAGCAGTGCTGAGGGAACCACTTATGGTGAAGGAGATAGAACCTGACTCAACTACAAGCTAGACAAGTGACAGATCTATACAATTCCTTCACACACACCACAAATATTCTAACTGAAAAATATGAATGATTCAATTCCTCTAAAGGTACATTTTTAAAAGAAGTAGATTACAGATTCTTGCAATTAATTTAGAGCAATAAAAGCCCAAGAATAGCTAAAGCAACCCTTAGGAAAAAAATGATGGAACACATCACTTTCTCCAACTTCAAATTGTATTAGAAAGCAATAGTCATTAAATATCTGGCATAAAGATAAATTCTCAGATCAATAGACTTGAGTATTCAAAGAATGTTCCCCAAACATAAAACCAATTGATCTTTGATAAAGGGACAAAAAACAAAATGGAGCAAGAAAAGCCTCTTCAACAAGTGGTATTGGGACAAATTTTCAGCCAAATTCATAAAAAACAAACTCAAACCTCAATATAATACCATGCCAAAAGGTCAAATCCAAATGGATTAAAAACCTGATGTCAGGGGCTGGAGCAGTGGCACAAGCTGTAGAGTGTTTGCTTTGCACACGCTGACCTAGGACAGACTGCAGTTCGATTTCCCAGTATCCCATATGGTCCCCCAAGCCAGGAGCGATTTCTGAGTGCATAGCCAAAGTAATCCTGAGCATCATCGGGTATGGCCCAAAAGCAAAAACAAAAAAATACCTGATATCAGATCTGGAACCATAAGCTATATAGAAAAACACATAGGTAAAACATGCCATGACTTTGAGACTAAAGGATTCTTTAAGGAGAAACTATCACTCTCCAAACAATTGGAAGCAGAAATAAACAGATAAGACAATATTAAGCTGTGATTCTGCACCTCAAAGATATTGTGACTAGGATACAAAAGCCACAGACAGAATGGGAGAGACTATTTACCAAATACCCATCAGATAAGGGGCTAATATCAAAGATATACAAGGTACTGGCAGAATTTAACAAGGAAAAATAAATGTAACCATTCTAAAAGTGGGGAGATGTAATGAATAGACAATTCCTCTAAGAAGAAATACAAAAGACACATGGAAAATGCTCTGCATCACTAATCATTAGGGAGATGCAAATCAAAAAAACATTGAGGTACCATCTCAAGCCACAGAGACTGGCACACATCACAAAGGAAAAGAATAATCATAACTGTCAGGGATTCAATGAAAAAGGGACTCTCATTCACTGATGGAGGGAATGGAGGGAATGCTGTCTAGTACAGCCTCTATGGAAAACAATATGGAGATTCATCAAAAGACTAGAAATTGAGTTCTCATAAGATCCAGCAATACTACTCCTAGGGATATACCCTTGGTACACAAAAGCACAATACTTTTTGTGTACATGCCCTTTGCATTTCTATATTCATTGCAGAGTTATTTATAATAGTTAGATTCTTGAAACAACCCAGATGCTCAACAACAGATGAGTGGCTAAAGGAACTGTGGTAGATATGATATACATGGAATACTCTGCAGTCAACAGAAAAAAATGAAGTCATGAAACTTTCCTATACATGGATGGACACGGAAACTGTTACACTAAGTGAAATAAATCAGAGGGAGAGACATAGATTTAGAAAAGTCTCAGTCATCTATGGGATTAAAAAAATAGACATTATTATAATTATACCCAGAGTCAACAAAGATGAGGGCTGGAAGGACTAGCCCACGATATGAAGCTTACCACAAAAAGTAGTGAATACAATTAGAGAAATAACTACACTAAGAACTATCATGACAATGGCAGTGAGTGAAAGAAATGGGTATTTAAATAAAGATATTAATTAAAAAATCTCATTTAACTTCTATCCTCAACAAAAAAAGAGAGAAATCAATCCTGGCTTGGGGGACCAAATAGGACACCGGGTGATTGAATCACGGTCCATTCTGAGTCAGCCAGTCAGCTGCATGCAAGGCAAACGTCCTACCACTCACCATTGCTCCAGCCCCTAGATTTAGCTACATTTTATTTCTTTTCTCTTCTTCAACTGCAAAAGGAAGATTGCACAAATCACTCAACATGAATGGCAACTTGTTCCAAAGGAATGTGATCAATCTTGTTGATAAAAAATAAGAAAGCCAATACTATTGAATTCGTAAAGGCACACTATCTCTAGTGATCAATACTTGTTTATACCTATGCATAGTGTCTGCAGATGTTAAAAGGACATGAAGGAATGAATGTTCTGTAGAACACATTGTCTATAATTACTCTGCTTAGAGATTAATCTTCACTAAGGACTTGGAGCTCAACTCACGATTGCTGTACTCACATTATCATTAAAGGGCCCCAGAGAGATCCCATAAGATTTCTCCTGGAAACTCTTTCTCCACTTAGCAGGAAAGGAGAATCACTGAAAACGCTTCCTTTTAGGTAGTGTCTCTTTAAATTTGTATTTCACATTTAACTTTACTAAGAGGTCCTGGGAAAATAAGTAATAATTTCCATATATAATTGCAGTGGAGTCACTTCTCTCAGCTTCATCTACTTCCAGACAAGTCTTATAAGAAGATATTCTTTGGTGGGGAAAGTAGCCTTAGAGAAGAAAGCAAGTACAATATTTATGCCCACATTCCACATTCTTTGTAGCCAGTTTTATTTCTCTTGAATTTGTTGTCATTGCTTTTATCTCTACTCACCAGTGCATTATCATAGCTTAATCTTGGATCTACCATCAGGGATCACCCCTAGTAGGGGTCACGGGACCACATTGAAGTGCTGGGGATTCCACCTAAGTTGGTCACTTGCTAGACTAGTGCTTTACTCACTCTACTTTCTCTCGGGCTCCAAGGAAAGTTGCATATCTATAGATCAAAACCCCACAGTGATTTTTGCCAAGAGTACTTTGCATGGAATAAGACAATTTTGTGAAGATCTTTAGCATCAACTTATGATTGAAGTATTCTGCAGTAACACATAACATTCCATATTTTTCAAAATAAAAATTTTGGATAGAGTGCTCTCTTCTGTAAGCATTATTCATTGAAAAGCAGTTTGTTAATGTACAGTGTCTTTCTTCCAAGGACATGCACTTTTATAGATGGAAGGAAATATATTGTCTCTTGTCTCCAGACTATCTGTGGTAAGTCTATATCTGTAAGATATAATTAAGAAAATTTAGTTTGTAACATGTTACATATGATTAATTTGTATTTGATATGGAGTAAGTGATTTATATTATATCTTCCATTTTACAGGGACGCTGATTATACTATTTCTAGTAAATTCTGAAGGTGTGCAGTTATTTATTTAGGCCTTTTATTCTTATGAACACATTTCTATGGACTTCCCTCTTTTTTTTTTTTTTTTTGTTTTTGGGTCACACCAGGCAGCGCTCAGGGGTTACTCCTGGCTCCATGCTCAGAAATTGCTCCTGGCAGGCACGGGGGACCATATGGGGCACCGGGATTCGAACTGATGACCTTTTGCATGAAAGGCAAATGCCTTACCTCCATGCTATCTCCCGGGCCCCTGAACTTCCCTCTTTAAACAAGTTTTTTTGTGTCTCATATTCTGGTGACTTGTAAAAATTATCTTTGAACTTAATCTTTGATTTCTTCTTTGATTCACTTGGTGTTCAATTTAGTTAGTTGTACTTTTCTTTGCTTTATTTCACATTTAATTTTTAGTTAAAAGGCATTTGGACTTGCTGTCTCTGTAGGCCACATCCCTACCTCGAACTAGGAGTAAATCTAGTTGCTGCCAAGGACCTTATATGACGAAAGTCTCATTCTTCAATCCGACCACATGCCCCACAGAAAAGTCTTCATAAAGGCAATGGTGATGGCTAGAAAACATGGAATATTGAGTTACATGACCCTGAAATTAGCCCTGTATTCTACACCAGATCTGCAAATCAAAAGCCTGGATGCAGCAAAACCAGTTTATGCCCGGGTATTGGCAAGGAAGGAAAAGAGTCACATTCAACCCAATTCTTCATAGAACTCTCACATAGATTCATTCTTAGGGCACAGCAGGCACAATGGGGAAGCAGCACAGAAACAGAACAAGCTCCATGAGTGAAGATTTTAGAACAAAAGGCTCTCCCAGAAACAACCAGCTCCATAACCCTGAAGCTAATGAGTTTTGAGGCACCATAAAGAGGATATTTAATGAGGTCAACACATTAAATTAAATGGGTAGTCAATAAAGCACTGAAAATTGCGCAAGTAGAACTAAAAAAAACCACAACCAGTTGTGACAGAACTGAAGAGGTGGAATTCAAATAACAACAGAAGAAGGAAAAAAAGCAAAAAAAAAACATAAAAACACCCCAATAAACACAACGTTTGAGTTCAGAAGCAGAATCACAGCAGTCAAGGGGAAAAAAAATTGTGAGCTCCCAGATGAGATACAGGAAATCTCTTGAATACAAAAGAATATGGAAAGAAATGTAAAAAGAAAAGACTAGCACACACGATAACTATGGGTTCAATTTAACAGGAAAAATATAAGTATCACTAAGGAATAGGTGATTAAATTTGGTAGATAGTTACCTATCAAAAATGTCATAGATAAAATTCCCCAGAGTTGAAGGAGTACATAACCCCAGGTCCAAGAGGCCCAACAGATGCTAGACAATATTACCCAAATATAATAATTTTTTGGCCAGAGTGATAGTACAGAGATAGAGTGTTTGCCTTGCATGTGGCTTATCCAGGAGAGGCCTGGGTCTGATCTCTGGCATCCCATATGGTCCCATGAGCTGCCAGGTACGGTTTCTGACGGTAGAGCCAGGAATAACCTCTGAGCGTCATTGGGTGTGGTCCAAACCCCCCCCCCCCCAAAATGAGGAATCATTCCAAAATATGTTATCAGAATGACAAAAGTCAAAAGCCAAAGATAGAGATTTAATATTAAAAGCAAAAAGATTAAAGAAGGAAATTACATGCAAAGGAACTCCTATATGGTGATATATCTATATCTATATATATCACCATATCTAATTTGATAGATTAGCTTTTAAGGAATGTTATAAAACTGATGAATAAATAACTTAGGAAGTACACAACCTTAAAACAAGTTTTGCAAGATGCATTAAAAGAACTTCTTTGAAAGACAAAACAATTTCATAAGCACACAAGACTTTTACAAAATGATGGCAATAAATTTCTTCCTCTCCATAACTTCAAGGTCTATCCATATTACTGAACCAATCAAAAGACACAGTGTGGCAGAACAGATCAGAATACAGAAACAATCTGCCATCTAAACCAGACAAATATCAACAGTTAAGGGAACACAGGCTCCAAGGAACAGGCTGCAAAACAATAATTGAAGACAAATAATTCTCTTAAAATTACGGGGATGGTCATACTTACATTAAATAATATAAACTTTAAATGAAAAAGGTATAAGGACAAAGATGATCAAAGGATCAATGGAACTGGAAGAACTCACATTTATTTTTT
>PVKC010051062.1:0-10493 GCA_004027635.1 Crocidura indochinensis
CTGTAAAACTCTTTTCTGGGCATTTTTCTTATTTGTTTATGGATACAAACATAACCCAAAAGTACAATGGGCAACATACTTGCAGCCTACCTGGGTTTGATACACATCAATTCCTACATGAAACATACAGACCCAGCATGATGCTGTAAGAGGAGAGCTGTGGGGGGTGGGATTAGGACAGGATAAGTTCTGCCCAGCCATGATTGTCACAGTCTTCTGTAGATTGCGATCTTGTCTTTTGCACAGATCAATGGGTGACATGTCTTCTGATTTCATCTTGTCGTTAAGTGGTGAGGTAAGACAACCTGCTCTTAGATGTAGTTTCTTGCTGGGGGACGAGATGTGGGGCTGAGTGAGTGTCCCTTCGCTTGGGAACTGGGTGATGATTTATTGGGGCAGGAGGGCAGTCTTGATACCTAATGGGTTAAGAACTGAGGGTAAAGATCATTAATAAGGCAGGATATCCAGTTATATCTGCATGCAAGAGATAGTAGGACTTCTGAAGAGGGGGAGGAGGGATAGTATATAGGAGAAGCTATATACACTATAGGAATGGATTGTTTACAGTTTAGATTTGGCTCTCATAGCAGAGTCCTCTCTCTCTGTACACATGCCCACATAAAGACATACATTAGTGATCTATTCTTAAGATGTTGTTAGAGATCTGATCCTAATAGGATGGGTCTGAGATCTTAAGGACTGGTTGAATTAAGATAAATAATTATCTTAGGTATAGCTTAAGAAAAAGAGGAAGGGAGAGCAAAGAATAAGAGAGGGGAACAGAAAAGTAGGTAAAATATATATAAAGTAAAAAATCAATAAATCAAATAAAAGAGATTGGGTCCATACATCAGAGTTGGGAGGCTTTTCCAGTTTCTAAGCATTTTGTCAGTGATGGGGTTGGGCCCTGCCAAATGAAGGTTTTAGGGTTAGATAATGGCTGGAGCAGTTTAGGATACACATAGGTTTCAAGTCTTGAGTACTAAGCAACGTGTTAATGAGGCCTACCTACTATGTAGGTGACTACCCTATGTAGTATGTGTCTGCTGCATTTTATGTATCAAAGTTCCTTTCCTAAAGAGAACCTAACAGTGTGGATTTTATTAGACATAGCTTGAGTTGATGAGGAGGAGGAAGAAGAGGAAGAAGAAGAAAGGGGAGAAGGAAAGGAGAGAGAAGAAAGAAAAAAAGAGAGAGAAAGGAAATGATAATTTGCCCCAATGTGTTCCATGAGTAGGTCCTATAATATGTCTGTGGTTCCCAGTTGACTGTTTCAGTGATCTGAATAATCATATACTTCATGTTCTAATAGAGGACATAAACCAGAGAAAAGGGGTATATTGGAGTGTTTTATCAAGACTTTTTCATAATGCAAACTGAATATGGTATCTATTGTGATTGGGCACCTTCTCTGGAGTGTGGCACTAGTTGGGTGTGATGGCTGCAGAGCTGAGGTTTGGTCCGGCCCACAAGTCTCTTCTCTTGCTACCTGCCAGAGGCCCACAAGTCTCTTCTCTTGCTACCTGCCAGAGGCCCACAAGTCTCTTCTCTTGCTACCTGCCAGAAGGCGTAGGTCCCCTCCTCCTTGCCCAATAGCAATAAGGCTTCCCTCTCCCTCTTCCTGTCAGAAGGTGTGGTGGAGGTCAAGGCCTGGGTCAATAGCGCCTTCCCCACTACCTGACAGGCACCTGATTCATATCTTAACTCCAGCCTGTTTTGGGATTTCTAACTGAGCAAAGACCGTTCATAAAAATCCTAAAATCCCTTCTTATTTTTGTTTGTTTGTTGGGCCATACTAGTGAAGCTCAGGATTGCTCCTGGCTCTATACTCAGAAATTACTCCTGGCAGGCTTGAGGACCACGCGGGATGCTGAGCCAGATTGAGTTTTAGCAAGTGCCTAAAGAGGAGCTGAGGGCACCCTCCTAACGAAAAATTGTGTGTTCTATTTTACAAGACAAGTAGAGCTTTCTTGCTTGTGCTCTCTCTCTTTCTCTCTCTTTCTCTCTCTCTCCTTTTAGACACTGTGGTTTGCAATATTTTTACTGAAGAATATCCTGTATATGACTTTATCTCCTTTCAGCACCCAGTTCTTGTTCACAGCGGTCATTTCCAACTCTCACTGTCATAGCGGTCCCTCTTGGCCCTAACCGAATTCCTCTGTTACTTGTGGTGAACTTCCTCCCAAGAACTGGTATATGGAGAGTATTAGACTGAGTGAAATGAGTCAGAGAGAGAGAGGGATAGACATAGAATGATTGTACTCATTTGTGGGATATATATAAAAAATGTATGTAGTGTGGTAATAATATCTATTCAGAGACAATAGAGATGAAGACCAGGAGGACCAGTCCATGGTAGGAAGCTTGCTACAAACACACCTCTTAATAAGATCTGAATGTAGTGAATGAGTGTATGCATTCAACAAAAAGAAATTCCATGAGAACAGAGAATCCTCTAGAAAGTAGATAGTGTATGTTGTAAGATCATGAAGCATAGATTTAGGAGCCAATGCCAATCAATTTGCAGCACATTGTATAATTCTAAGAAAATTGCCTGACATCTTGAATCCTTAGTTCTTCATATGTTAAATGAAATCTTAGTATATTCTCATATCTGCTGGAAAGCTTTGTGAAAATATATGCCAAGATAAAGATGGAAACATTTATGAAAAATGCTACATATTCCACATGTGTTGTTACTATTAAACTTCTCTAAAGAAAAAAAAATTAGATTTAAACACCTTCAAGTAACTTCAGGGTTGGTTTTGAAGCATTAACTTCAACATTTTATCTCTTTGCCATGTTTTGGGAGGAATTGTGAGGCAAGAGTATAAGTGTATTTTATAGTGCTTAAATTCATGGAAATTTTCTAGGTAGCTTAGAGAATGTTATCAAGGTTTGTTTTCTTGCATGTTTGTAGTAGAAAAAAATCTTGTATTTTTTTTCCAAAATCATTAGATGCCACCCTCAGAGAAAGCAATGAACAGGTTGTTTTCTGATTTCATTAATGATGTATGTTCTATTAAGTCTCAATTATGCTAGCAAGAGGGCCTTATTCTTACCCTAACTCTAACCATACCCCAGCTTCAACCTAAACCTAAAGTACAAACGCTCAGCCTGTCTCAGCTCCAAGCCATCACCCTGCATTCTCTACTCTCCTCTTAGGAAGGCCCCAACCTGATGCAAGGGGATCCCTGAGTTCTGTCCGAGAACTTCACCCTCAACACACTAGGCTCCAGGCTGTGCCAGGAAGGCTGGGAAGTGCCTCTCACTGCGCACACAGCAGGCACCCAGCTACTGACTTCGGGGCGGGGGGAACAGCCCATACTAAAAGAAAGGAAGTCACATGTGGAACTTTCCATCTGCCCATTGAGAAAACCAAGTTCTTGAGAAGACAGTCATGTTTTGCCTTTGTCTCATTTGAGTGAGCTGCGAAAGACAGTGCCCAACAAAGGGATATTCTAGGAAGAAAGTCTGTTTTCTAATAGTTCTGGTTTATATACAGAACCTCATGAAACTTTCAAAGGATTTCATTGGGAAATATTTACATAATTTTTCTTCAGAGAAGCAGTAGTGTTTGTCTACACAAAAACTAGAGGAAGAGGCTAGTTCAGGGCATAGCCATAATGAGTCACTGAGATTGCATCACACTGCAGTGAGAACATATGAGGGTTCTAGGGACAGTGCGGGGAGGGGCTGTGAATGGTGCAGGAGGGGTGTGGAGGCTGCAGTTAAGGGAAAGATTTCCACAGTGCATAAAATGAACTTATGAGAGGCCTGAGAGTAAGTGCAGAGCTTTGGTCACCTCTTGTCTCCAGCCCAGCCCTGGAAGATAGGAGCTCAGGTAATGTCACCCCTAGTGGCAACCCTGCTGGGGTGAACAGGCAGCCAGAGTCCCAAGGCTTAGCTTGCCCTTGCTCAGAGCCAGTGTTCAGAAATAAGGTCCTGCCTGAGGACTCCTGTTCCAGCAGCCCTTCAGGGAGCCCTCAAGGAGGCACCTGCTGTCTCCTCAGCTCCTGAAGAGGGTGCTGCTTGTTTCTCAGGCTCCTCCACACCAGGCATCTGAGAGACTCTGCAGAGGTCCTGAGAACCTTCCCTTTCCCTCACACACACACACTCCCCACAGGCAGCAGGAGCACACAGGCAGAACCTTGTTTCTGAGCACTGGCTCTGAGCAAGGGTGAGCTAAGGCTTGGGACTTCGGGCTTCCTGTAGCCTCCTTGTTTCTGAGTTTCTTTTATCAGAAGCTCTGTGACTGACAATACTGTCAAGGTGAGGGCACCCCTTCACCACACTCAGTCAGAATCCATATCCCTCCACAGGCCTCAGGGTCTCAGTAACTTCCAACTTCCTCTGCCCAAAAGCCTTAGAGATCCCAGACTTAGAGAGATCATTTCAGAGGACATCAGATGGCAGAGCTGAGGGCAGGATACAGAGTTATGGCCAAGATAATGGCTTTGTTTAGCTAATGCTAGAATGACTGTTGTGTCCAGGCCCAACCAGACTCAAGCACTGTGCAGGAGTGGACACAGTAAGGAGTTCCCGAGCACCTGAGAATAATCTTTCTAGTCAGACACAGTAATGCAAATTTGTTGTTTCTTCCAATCCCCCTGCAAGAAAAGGAGGGGACATCACAAGGACAGTTGGTTCACTGTTGAAGCCAAACTTGGAGCCCAGGTATTTGGGCTTCTTGCTCTCCATGTTGTTGATTACCTAATTTATGTCTCATCATAGTTCTTGGTTTTATTTCCTGTTTTCCATGTGCTTACATACTCACAGCAAGAGAGTACATTTTTGTTCTCCTGTTATTTACGTAGGAGAGATATTCTTCAATTTTGCAAAATGATAACACTCTAAACATGGCAAATCACTGCTTTTAACCAAATGTTTCTAAGGAAGGCCTTGAAATGAGAGTTAAAAATAGGAATGCAAATGGTAATAACAGTATTGATAAAAGAAGCTCTGCCTTTGAATGTGAGAAATTCAATTAGGAAGAAAAGTATTCCCTGAAAAGACAACAGACGAGAGTACTAATGGCATATCTAGTTCATGGCATCCTTACAGATTCCATGAGGTTTTTCACAACACTGTCAGCAAGGCACATCCTGGCACCTCCAACACTCTGGGCTTGACCTCTTTAAGCAGTGGCATTTGTAAGCATTGAGGCCAAGACAAAGAAACTAAGTGTTTCCCTCTGTAGTTTTACCCTGAGACACTTCATACTGTCCATCCACTCAGGCTAGTCATTACCTGACCTGTCTGTACATCACACTAGTTTCTGCTCACTGATGGTGACTTGGAGGAGCCTCTGATATAAAATACATAGATACTCGGCCAGGGGATTCTGACACAAAAATTCTTTGCTTTCAGTACATTCTAAAATGTAAAAATTCAAAGCACTTCTTGGCTAGTCTATCATTAATTTTGATCACATTTCTGGAGGAAGGAATTCCAAATCATTGTTCATCAACCTCATCAATAATTGGGATTGTAGAGTCTTAGATCTCTATTGAATGAAGGAAAGTGTGTGTTCATCTGTGTGGTGCTCTCTGCCATGGCCGGAGGAGATTCGCAAATGCTGGAAGAAGGGCTTTGCCTACCCCCCATTTTTACAACCCAATTTAGAAGCATCATAGTTTGTAATTTTGTTTATTTTTATTTTAGGCACCATGGATAATAGAGTTTCATACATACAATATTTCACCAGCAAAACTACTTACCATAGCTCTTTTTCAGGAGATATGAAGTTGATTTTGTCTCCAGACTGTGAAAAAGACCTAAAATTTCAGCCCTCATGGTGAGTCAGTAGGCAGAATATTTAAAGGAATATTTTGAACAGAATTTTGAAATTATTTTATATGCCACATAACATAATATATATTTGAAGAGAGAGTGAATGAGGATAACTGATAATGGTCTCTGCAAACATGTTTCTTCTAGATGGGATTCCTCCTGAGATACAAGGTTAAAATATTGGCCAAACTCTTCATTATCGTGGTTAGAAGAATAGGCAGGGACTGTGGTGCATGCCTTGCATGTGACTGGCCCAGTTGGATTCAGTGCAACTTGGTCTGCAAAGCATTGCTTGATACAGATCTGAGATCCCCAAGCACCATCACAGTAGTCTGGGAAACCCCCAAAGACCTAGTGACATCTCACCCCAGGGACTTTACATCACAGCCCAGTACCTGAAAACTCCTGGAAGGATCTCTAGGCTGCCTGAACGCACTTGGGAGTGCCACCAACCCACCAAGACAAAACAAAACATTTTTAAGTTAAGACTGTATCAAAGACATTCTGAAGCACAGAAATGCACTTCAACCTTATAAACACTGCCCCACCCCCCCATTTTTTGTGATTTAGGGCTACAACTGGCTGGTAGTGTAGTCTATGCTCTGGAGTATTCACTCCTGACAGGACTTGTGGGACCATGTGCAGTATGAAGACTGACCCTCCTGGCCAAATGACTTCATTTCTCATATCACATGCATAGAAGCAGACATGGATAAATACGCTTGATTCCTTTATTTGCAAATTTGATGTGTTTGGTCCAATCCCTCCACCCTCACAGAGATGCCAGCTCCATGGTTTGAACTCAGTAAAACCACAGTGTGGAAACCCTGCTCCTTCTTTCCCTAAGCTCATTTTAGCTTGGTCTTGTCCTATGGAACCAGACATTTGCATTTTTAATTGTGTATGTGATCAACATCACATGATATAACTTCTAGATCATGCTCAGATCATTGGGGTGAGTCCTATATGATGGTCTCCTGAGCTGTGCTTGAAGTCAGTGGGGTTAGAGTATTCTGGGTCAGTTCCCAATGGCTGTCACACTGGGGCACTTATTTTCCTGATTTTCCTTACCATCTTATGTCCCCTCTCTCTGCATTACCATGACCTGGCCCTAGGGACCCTACTCTTTAGCTCCCTGATGTGCTGCTCCCAGAAGGATGGATGTGGGTAAGGGAGTCTCCACAGGCCCTCTGCTGGAAGAAAATAACCAGGTGCTAGTGGTGTAGTTTAGTGAAGATTAGAGGGCCGATTATTAGTGCTAGAGGGAGCACAGAGGTTCGGACCCAGCATCCCAGGCAGGCCCCAGGGTTGGGCATCTGCTAACAGGTTGTTCTTCTCCAGCCTTTTTTTATGAAAAACAGACAAATAAACTTCATGTAATAGAATGGGACTTAGCCTTTGATTTTTTTTTCCCCTAGTAGGTCAGAGACTAACACAATAATAAAGAAATTTTAGTTGTCTTTTATTCAAGGTTAGGTTTGAGTTCATCTGCAGTGGAAGAATTTGGGAGTGGAATTATCAAGTGAGGAGTCAGTCTTCTTAACACCTCTTTAGGGAGATGTGGATGCAGTTTATGACAACTGAATTGTTTGGGAAAATACCAGGGTAAGATCTAAATATTAAGGAGGTTGAAACCTAACAATGGTTATGAGTGGAAATAATGTGTATGCTGTGAGTAGTAGGAAATGGGGATTCAAGAAGAGAGAAAGTTTGCTACAATTTGATTCAAGAGGACTTGGGAAAACACTGAGCATGTAGCACTTTTAGGAGAGGAAGTAAAGAGGGATAAGAATGACACCTTAGAGATTATGAATTATCAGGCACAAGACAAAAGAAAATCAGGAGAGGAGAGGGTATATACATAATGAAAAGCTTTTTCAGAAGGTTCTTTCTGCATCAAAAAATGTGGAATACCTCCTCTTTATTTTTTTAAATCAATCATTTCACCTTAATTTTTTAAAATTTAAACACCAAGATTACAAAATTGTTCATGATTGAGTTTCAGTCATACCATGCTCAACACCCTTCACCAGTATACATTTCCCACCACCAATGTCCTCAGCTTCCCTCCTGACGTCAGCCCTGACTGCCTCTGGAGCACATATTTTACTTCTCTCTCTTCCTCCTTTTTTCCTTTTGACACCGTGCTTTGCACTATTGTTACTAAAGGGGCACCATGCATATTACTTTATCCCCTTTCAGCACCCATGACATATCTCCTCTTTCATTTATCTCTCATATTCTTTCTTCTGAATCCACATCTGATTTTCTCCAAGGTGATTATGGGCTCATCATTCCATTTGGATTTTCTGATTTGCCTCTTACTTGTCTCATGATACAGAATTTAGACTCAGTGGTTCTGCTTGCATTGCTCCCTTCCTACTTCAGAGCAGACTTTCTTCTAGCACTGTGGATGGGTCTAGAGGTTGAGGTGGTGGCAGAAAAAAGAATGCAGGTTCCAGGGAAAAGGAGGAGATAGAGTAGGCAATATCTCCTGCCAGAAAAAAAAATGAAAAAAAAATCAACTAATCAGCTAACCTTGGGTTTATCCTTTGTATTATTGATTTTTAGAAATAATTTGGTGCTTATTGTAGCTTATCACCTTAAACACACACCCTGTTTTAACATCCAGAGCACACACCCTGCATTCCCTAATTCCCTTACCCTGCCTTCCCTAAACACAGAAGCACACAACCTGTTTTAATCCCCTCGCACATCCTACCCAATTGGCTGACACAGAATCTACACCTTACTCTTCACCTTACTCTCCCCTAATATAAATATCCTTTTTCTATCTAAAATAAGAGTACCCTACTCTCCCAAAGTGGTTGGTGTATGCTTCTTTGTGAGTGCTTTACTCTCCTGAGATCCGACCTCACCAGTGACTTCTACATCCAGTGACTCTGACATCACCAGCAACTCTGACCTCACCAGTGACTTCTACATCTTGGGATCTGACCTCACCAGTTTAATTTATAGATTATCACTTGGGTGAAGAAGGTAGAACCAGCATTCAGTCATTATAGTTCTCATTTCTGCCCTTAGAATGTCAGAGGTGACCCCATTGCATTGATCAGGAAGTTCAGTACAACATGTGCAGATGATGCAGTATAGACACTGAAGATTCCTGTAATCAGGATCCCAATGCAGTGCAGTGGTTACTCAACCAGTTCTGATATAGTGGGCAATTTCTTTCACGATACTAGGGTTAGTCTATGTGCCAGTGGTAACAAAAATAAAAAATATTTCCTGCTCTTATGATGTGGGGCAGGCAGAATGAAAACAATGCTTTCAGAAGAAAATGGTCTATCTTGTCATTTAAAATGCATTCTCCAAATTTATTCCAATGTAACCATTTTCTGATTTTTATTATAAAGATATTACCATGAAGTTTGAGCTTTATCTGATAACTGGACCTTTGTTAGGTATGTTATTTGCCTTTTCGGAACTGAAGAGTTAATCTCCCCAGTGCTTTTGGTTTAAATGATAACCAAGAGACTGGGACTTACCATAAACTTTTCTTTGTAAGTACAAAGTACACGCTTTATTGTCTCATTTGTACCTCTTTTATGTATCAAGTTTCTCCCAATCTCCACACATCTATTTATCATTTGTTTTCTATTTATTTAAATGTAGTAGATTAAATTTGTACAAATGTAGTAGATGCTCAGCAACCTGAACTCCTAATTTCAGTAAACTTCCAGTTTACTCCTTGTTCATAATAAGCTTATCAGTATATAGATCACGTCACTTTGTTGGAACACCATGCTTTTACCTAAAGCAAAGGTGGTTGGAACACGCTGCCTTTACCCAAAACCTTTTGATTTCCCAGCTTCCTCTTTACTTTCACCTATCCCTTTGACATGTAAAAGTTGATTGGTTTATAGGTACTTTTGTCTCTCACAGGACCCTCCCCCATCCTGTGGGGATTTGAACTGGTAAATAAATAAGAGAGGTTTCTGTTTGATGGACCCAAAGAGACCACAAGGTGAGAAGCCACTATGCTCCTTGATTTTTCTCTCTATGACTGGCTTGGTTTATTAATTCTTCGAGGCTATCCCTGCTTCACTAGGGTTAGAAATACAGCATGTGGATTTATTTTACATCAAATCTTTATCTAAGGTGTTTCTAAGATTTCCATTCACCATGAGTATACACACATACTCTCTTTCTGTGTCTCTCTGTCTCTCTGTCTCTCTCTCTCACTCTCTCTCTCTCTCTCTCTCTCACACACACACACACATACACAAACACACACTCACTTTTGGTGGGCTTACAGTTAGCCTCTATTCTATTCATCTCTAAAGGCTACATTCTACCCCTTTTCTCTTCACACTAACTAGAAACACTCAATGATGCAGTGACTCTAGGAAAAGCAGACTTCAAGAATGCTATGAGGGGTTAGTTTCGGGTAGGTACCCACTTTCTCTTGGCCTCCAAGTTGAATGGGAAGTCATCTTTTTCATTAGACCCATCTGATAACCAAATAGGATAATGTATGCTAATTTGATTGTTATGTACCTTGTGCATTAAATACCCAACACATGCTAAGTATTTTAAATGAGAGTTATTATTATAATTACCCTCCATCTAGAATACTCTTTCTCCAATGTTTGACTGTTCATTAAATAAGCTTTAATTACCTTTTCAGAATTCAGTACAGATACAACCTTCTCTAAGACACCTTCTTTAAATTTTTT